>QRDG01002094.1:297204-517508 GCA_012064385.1 Puccinellia tenuiflora | reverse complement strand
CGAACGGATCTTTAGGACAGGCTTTGTTTAAGCCGGTGAAATCAATGCACATACGTAGCTCAGAGGTGTTCTTCTTTGGGACTAGCACGGGATTTGCCAACCAATCAGTGTAGACAACTTCACGGATGAATTTGGCGGCGGTGAGTCTTAGGATCTCCTTTCCGACCGCCTTGCGCTTCTCAGTTCCGAGCCGGCGGAGGCCTTGCTTGGCCGGCTTTGCGTCCTTTTTGACTTTTAGGAAGTGCTCGGCAAGTTTTCTCGGGACACCTGGCATGTCAGACGGTGACAAAGCAAAAATGTCCCGATTCTCACCGAGAAACTTGACGAGCTCGCCTTCCTATTTGTCGTCGAGGCCGGTACCGATGGTGACCTCCTTTGTCGGATTGTCGTTCGAGAGCTTGATCTTCTTGGTGTCATCCTTTGGCTTGAAGCTTGAGTCAACCTTGGAGGACGGCTTCTCTGTTGCCGGCATCTAATCGGGACCAATTGTTTTCTTGAGACCCTCCAACTCTTCCCTGCAGATTTCTTGTTCAGCATTGACGGTATTAGAGGCCTCGCATTCTTTGGCTTTCTTGAAGTCTCCTTTGACTGTGATGATGCCATTGGGTCCTGGCATTTTTAGCTTGCTGTAGATGTAGCAGGGCTGAGCCATAAACTTGGCGAAAGCCGGACGTCCAAAGATTGCATGTATGCACTTCTGTAGGGAACCACCTCAAAAGAGACGTCCTCAGTCCGAAAATTATCGGCTTCACCAAAGGTGACCTTTAGGGTAATTTGCCCCATCGAAGAGGCTTGCCGTCCCGGCACAATCCCATGAAACTTCACAGTACTGTGGGTGAGTTGTGACTCGGAAAGACGCATCCTCTTCAACGTTGCGGCATAAAGTATGTTGATACTGCTGCCGCCATCCATGAGCACCTTTGTCAACTTGTACTTGTCGACTATCGGGCTGACGACTAAAGCGTAGGTGCGCTTTGCAGGAACTCTATCCGGATGATCGCTGCGATCCCATGTGATGGGTATGTCAGACCAATCCAGATATTGAGGAACTGCGGGCACCGTAGCATTGAGTTCTCGCCAAGCCGCCTTTTCTTTACGTGAAGAATCTGTTGCCAGGTTGACGATGAGACTTTCGGCATGCTTAGGGAATTTGCTGCCCTTTTCTTTGGAGGAAGCATCATCCGACTCTGAAGCAGCTTCCTCCTTCTCCTTGTCGTCTTTCCTGGACTTGCGCTTGTTCCTTGACTTGCCGGCTTTAGGGTCCTTGGTGATGTCCTGATTGATGTGACATTGCTAGAGTGTGTGGGAACTTGTTCCATCTGGCCTCAGATGATGGGCACAGGGGCTATGCTTGATGTCGTCATACTTCACCGCTGGCGGCCGGGACGATTGGTTATTTGCCGGCTTCTTGCCTTGCCACTTGCCATTGCTTGAGCCACCCTTTCCAAAGGCGGCAGCGACTTCGTGAGAAGGGCCGGCTTGGTCTTCAATCTTCTTTTTCCCGGACTCGCATCGGCGGTTTTCGGCATCCTCCCTGTTGTCATCATCAGCGGCGGCATACTTGTTTGCACAAGCGAGTAAGCCCCCAAAGTCTCCGATTCGTCACTGTAGATCATGAAGCGAAAAGTCGTCCCCTTCCTTAGAGATTGCTTAAAAGCATGGATCGCCTGAGTTTCTGAGACGCCCTCGCAAGCATTCTTGATTTCACTCCATCGTGAGACGAACTCATGGCTAGACTCGTTCTTTTGCTGCATGCACCGATGTAAGTCGAAAATCGACTTTGGGCACTTATATGTGCCCTGGAAGTGCTGAATAAAGACACGCTTCATGTCACTCCAGGTATGAACTATCCTCTCCGGCAAACCTTCAATCCACATGCGTGCCGTCCCGGTTAACATCAGGGGCAAAAATCGCACTGTAGAGTCGGCGCTGTCTTGGTATATATCGCAGGCACTGACATAATCTAAGAGCCAGGTCTCAGGATTAGCCGTACCACTGTACTTCTCAACCATCTTTGTTACGTTCGACAAAGTGGGAGGTAGAATTTGCTCTCTGATTGTTCTGCCAAAGCACTTGGGGCCGAGGTATTGGGCGTCTCTAGCCGACTTCCTCTCCTCGATTAGGCTTCGAACATCATTGGCTGATGGCGGTTTAGCAATCGACTTTTCTTGTCTTGGCTCTTCCCTGTGCCGGCTTTGGCTCGCCCGACTCGCATTGCGCGGATTGCTTGGGGTCCTTTGCCGCCGTGGAGGGGGTATGTACTTGGAAGGGTTATCTCCCTCTCTCCGCGGTGGAGGTGGCGGTGGAGGTGGCATATGACCTCTGTTATCCTCCTTCGGGGTTGATTTTCCCCTTCACATCGTCGCTCCTGACGGGGCAGTGCCGCCTTTTCCTTACGAGGGTCCTCCCTTTCGCTCCCGGCTCCGATGTCTTTCCCGACCAGCTTCACGATGGCGTGAAGAACCTGTCCGGGATTCCGGGCCCTTAGGCTGCTTGTCCTTCGGGTCCCTACTGCCTTTGTTGTGGCTGCTTGAGCCGGCCGGGTCATCGTCTGGGTCTGCAGGGGCAGCAGCCATTGGCTTGTTGGCAGTTGATTTGCAAAGGCGAGAATCGTCAACAAGCCGTCCTGTTTTGACTTGCGAATCATTTTGCTGCTGCTGAGCAACCTCTAGTAAATAAGCCGAATACTTAAGCTGAGCGTCACATCCAACGATTTGTCGAACATGACCTCCTGGGCAGCCTCCATGTTTTTGGCTGGGGTATTGAAGTAACACAGGTTTGTCACCGGGTCACGTCGGTGGTGGTACTTCCTCCAGACTGAATCGACATGGTCGGCTTCCCACTTGCTGCGGAAATCCAACCTCTTATGCAGATTCTTATCACGAGCCGGACGGAAAACATCGTCAGCCCCCTTTTCTCTCTGCTTTCGGATGAACTCCGTCTCCTTGTTTGTAAGTTCAACCAGCGGCTTGCTCCTCAAGTAGGGCGCGGCGCTTCTCAATGTCGTCCAGCGATGCGTTCGGAGGGAGTAGCGTTAGTAGTTGCTTGTACCTCGCCATCTTTGCTTCATGCTCCTTCTCTGCTGTCTCGCCGGCCGTAGCGTCAATGTCGTCTCCTTCAGCCGGCACTCTACCTGTCCCCTTTAATGGAGCCAGTGGCAGCATGAAATCCACCTTGAGATTTCTGGCTTGTGGAGTTTTTTCTTCGCCGTTGGCGGCTTTCGAGGTGTTGGGGTCGTCTTTAGGATCAGAGATGTCACCCATCAAGACCTCGGCAGGGCGTCCTAAGCAAGATGAAACTTTCCGGCTGAAATCGTCGGATTCTCCTTCAGATTCGAGGTCCTGCTCCATATGGGCGGTGTCCCCTGATCCGGCTTCTGAATCAATCCCGGCCTGCAGAGCAGGAAGGATAGACTCAAGCTCTGTCATCGACTCGTGAGAGCCGAATTCTCCTAAGACGCCAATGAAGTGGAAGTCCGGCGCCGCCATGTTGGAACTTGCGTCATCTTCAGAGTCTTCGTCGTCAGCGTCGAAAGCCAGATCCAGATCGGCGATCTCGTCAGAGTCCAGATCTGAATCCTCGTCGAGGTTGCTTGGGTGGGTGGTGGGCAAGCTCGAGGTGAAGCCGAAATCGTCCAAGGCCTGGGCGGAGAAGCCGACGAAGATGTCGAAACCGCCGATGGAGACCGTGGACCAGCCGGTCGGATCCTCCTTGGCCGGCATCCAGAAGCCGTCGTTGAAGACGTGGCCAGCTCCCGTCTCGTCGAAGTAGCTCACCATGCCGACTGCGATGGTGTAGCCAATTCCGCCTGCGGCTCCTGGACGGATCGAAACCCCGGACATCTCCTGCCCCATGCTGGGCGCCAACTGTCGTGGTATTGTCGAATCTAGCCGCAGCAGGGGTGCCATCGAGCTAGGTAGAGAGAGGGGTTTTGGAGACGTGGGGTGTTCCGGCAACAAGGTGAAAAAGGGTTTACCCAACTTCGGATCTCGCAACGGTGGCGAAACCCTACGTGCTGCTATAATTCACTATAAGGCTAAATCGCCGAGTTACAGTGGATTGAGGTTGAGAGCGTGCCTAAGGCGTCCCATAGGCCGGCTTATAAAGGCATCCGGACCTAGGGCTTACAGGAGGAAACCTAACCGACTAAGTACAGAGTCCTACTCTAATCCGGCTTGGGCCCTGCCTTGTGGGCTAAGTCTTCCGCAATGCAGGCCGGCTTCCGGAACCTTCCCTTAGCCGGATGGGCCTCCTGCGCTTCAGCACACTGGGCCGCCCGGTTAAGCCGGATTCGGCTTACCACCACTATGGGCCACCCTGGTATGCTAGGTTTTAGTCTTCTCTGTGAAGACACCTGTTCGGCATAACCCCAACAAATTGTAAAACAAAAGTTATGGATTTTGCAAGATTAATTAATTAGCAAAAGATTTATTTATTTTAGCCATTTAAATTTATTCCAAAAATCAAACAAAATTTATATTTGAACAGATTACATTTTTCTGATTTCAAAACAAATTTTTATTACAATTTTTGAATTCGGAAAGGTCAAAATTAAATGTTTTCAAAACTGGACAGAAACATATAAAAGTACCTAGTTGTAAAAAGATTTGAAAACTAGGCTTCTCTGGAAAACTTCTAGATCTGGATCTGGATCTGAAACGAACTGCACCGTGGTGAGGTCTACACCTGTGTATGACATGTGGGACCCACTGGCCCACATGTCAGTGGCTGTTGAAGAAGGAAAAAGGGGGTTTTTGATTTGCCCAAAGGATGACTCGAACCCGGGGTGGATATTGGTGTGCAGGGAACGGACCAGTCGGGCTGCTGCTATGTTGGTGATAGAAAGGGGTGCGATGCTAGTTGAAGTAGATCTGCTGCTAACTGAAACTGTTAACTGAAACTGAACATGAACCCAAGGTTCAGAAGCTGGCCGATGGCGGTGCGCACACGGCCGGCGACGACCATCCCGTGGCGGCGATCTACGTGCTCGTGCGCGTGCGGTGCAAGGTGGCGAGCTGTAGGAGGCGTGCGTGCAGGTGCAGGGTGTGTGCAAGTGCATGGATGTGCAGGGGAGCTCGGGGTGGAGGAGCCTGAGCTCGTGCTCGACGGCGACCTACGGCTACCGGCGCTCGATGGCGTCCACAGAGCAAGGGGAGAGGAAGAAGAGGGTCGCCCGAGGGCGGCTGCTCACCGAGAGGAAGGAGAGGGCGAGGTCGAGCTAGGGGACGACGGAGAGCGGCCGGTGTAGAGGAAGAAGACGGCGTCGAGTTGAAGAGGTCGTAGACGTAGCCGACCGTGCAGCTCCGGTCCGGCTCCTACTCCAGCTCCGCGTGGCGACGACGATGACGTGCTCCTCTGCAGCTAGCCTGACATAACATCTCCCATGGCGACGTCGGCAGTGACCTCCTCCGGCTGATTTGTGGTGGCTCTCGGGAGGAGAAGAAACGAAGGAGAAGAGGAGATGGTGGTGGCGGAGAGGAAAAGGAAGGTGGCTAGGGTTGGATGGGCATGGGAGGCGCCCTGGTGGCTGCTTTTGTAGGACGAGCGGGGCAGGTGGAGCCGGTGGTGCGGTGGCGAAAGTGGCGTCGGGTGGCGATGGCGCTAAAAGGGTGAGGGCGACGTACGTGAGAGAGGGTGCGAGAGGAGGAAAAAGGAGAAAGGTCGGCTGGGCCGGGCCTTTGGTGGGCTGCCCCGGGGAAGAGAAGAAGAGAGGGAAAAGAGAGGAAGGAACTGGGTTTCGGCCCAGCTCTGGTTTTTCCAGATTTTCCATTTTAACAGAAAAGAGAAAAGAAGAAAAGAGATGAAACAAAAGTAAGATTTTTGGGTTTTGATTTATCCCCAACATAAGATGTTGGTTAAAATGCAAATCCAAAATAACATTTTAATTTGCTTTGTCCAAAATAGTTTTTGGTTGTTAATTTATTTTGTTTTTTGCAATTTAGAAATTAGGTTTTTTGCATGTGGTAACACATGAAATCCCAATTTAATTTTGTTTGTTTTATTTTAGATGATGTCATGATGATGCAATAATTAAAACAAACATGGAAAAGATTTGAGGATTACTTTTGGGATGTTACGTGGGGGGCCTGATGACTCCCAAGTGCAGGAGATCAATTGTAGTACTTTTCGATTAGAAAAGGTTGTCGAACCCACGAGGAGCTGAAGGTATTGGTTAGCAAGAATGATAAATAAGATGCAAGTGTTTTTGGGATTTTTGGTTGTATAAATGCAAAAGAATAAAAATGCTTAAGATAGATGGTAGCAAGTAGAAAGCTCTGATGCATCCAAAATGCATCCACTTTTCCAAGCACTTTGCCTCATAATTTGCTCCGGGATCCTTCCATATTTGAATAAAACTGCTGATTCTGACGCTGTTTTTAGCAAAGTCTCTCCTCTGGCTATTTTTGCTGGAAATAAAATCGGGGAAAAATACCACGTCAGTTTTTCTGGAAAAGAAGCACGATTGACAAAAGGATGGACACGAGGGGGTGACGGAGGGCCAAATGAGGTGGCCCCACACAGCCCCTGTACCTAGCCGAGTGGGCCCACCCCAAATGGGCCTCGGGCACCGTCTCGCCTTCGGTCTTCGACGTACCCCTTTATATACGAGAAAAAAGCATGCCCTAGGGGGGGGGAGCTTTCGCGAAACACACCGCCGCCGCCACCACGTTCTTCGTTTCGGGAACAGATTGATCCAGGATTTCTCCTCCGGTGGAGGGATCCGGAGGCCGTCTTCACCGCCATCTTCGCCGCCTTCATCTCCATCGACCATGAGCTCTTTCTCCATCACCATGTGTGAGTAGTTTGCTGTAGGCATGTGAGGTGGATGGGGATTGGATGAGATTGACCATGTAATGCTACCCGTTGTTCGATAATCCTAGGGTTTATCTTGAGGATACGTTTGTATTGTGTTGGTGCACTTATGCTATGTTTAATGCTTGCTACTAGGGCCCGAGTGGCATGATTTCTTTACTGAACTTATTTGCTTCATCATATAATTGAGTTTGGTATTTACCTGCAGTGTGTATCACCTGCTATTGCGTTGAACCTGCGAACCCTAAAAGTGACATATAGGGAAAACAAGGGGAGATGTTTTAGTTTGAGGATCCTATGTGTTTATGGAGTGTTAATGCATTGTCCCGGTCTACACGAAAGGGTAGACCTTAATTACCTGTAGTTCCAAGTTGGCCCCGGTGAAATGGGCAGGTAGGGCAATAGATGTTGTGCAAATTCTCTTGGTTAGTACGCACAACTATTTAAGGAACACATACCTACATATATCGGAGTTAGAGAAAAACCCCATTGCTAGCTTTACTTTATTATATGATCAATCTCATTCATGCAACGCCCCGCTATCACCTCATGCCTACGTTTTAAATCTCTGAGTTACACTTTCACTTTTTCGGTGAAAACTGGGAAATCCTTGTTACTATTGCTGTTTTATTTCTGCTCGCTTGAATCCTTTACTGCCATCACTACTACCGATGCAAGTTATTGATATACAGGTGTGGTTGAGAGTGACGCTTCAATTGCTAAGGTCTTATTATTATTATTGTGTTCCCATCGTGTCGAACTATAAATTTGGGTAATACTTCCCAACAAAGACTTCAGCGATCCCCTATACTTGTGGGCATCAAGACGTTTTCTGGCGCCATTGCCGGGGAACCTATCTTTATTGGTAAGACAACTTGATATCATTTATTTGCTGCATTTACTTGTTCCTAACCATGGGAAAGGAGAAAAGCATTCCTAATGAAGTGAGACCTTCCACTACTCGAGGAGGTAAGGACTTGCTAAGCAGGAAAAACTTTTCACCTGATGTTGCTTCTGCTGTTGTTCCTAAAAAAAAGGGAAAGATTGTTTCTAGTTCACCATTGTCTAAAATGTCTACTAGTAATGAAAGTGATTTAACATGTGGTAGCATAGACAAAGAAGTGACACTTGAAACACCTGAAATTCCTGAAATATCTGAGATAACTGAAACACCTGAGAATCCTGAATCTTCTATTAGAATCTGAACTAGAAGATAGGGAATATTGTGATGATATGGAAACTTCTTCTGAGAAAGAGGATGCTATTATTAAGGCTTTCATGAGTCCAGATTATGATTCAATGGATAAACTTGCTAGCTATATAAATTCTCCTCTTGATGACTATTTTCCTGTTACTGATAAAATGAATGGTCCAGCTATTAAAATTAATGATAAAGACTATGAGTTTAACGTTGATCCTGAAGTGATTGGAAGGGCTGAGAAGTCTAAGTTTTATGGGAGAGAGGATGAGTTTCGTTTCGATCACATTGCTGATTTGCATGATTTATCTGTGTTATTTCGGAAAGATGAAATTAACCAACGCTACTATTTCTTAAAATTGTTTCCTTTTTCTTTGGGAGGAAGTGCTAAAACTTGGTATAATTGTTTAGAACCTGGACGTATTACTAGCAAGGAAGAATGTTTGCGGATGTTTTTTAATAAGTACTTCCCTGCTAATAAAATTCATGCTCTAACCCTTGAGATTAGTAATTTTTCATAGAAAGAAAAGGATGATTTACCCCAAGCTTGGGGGAGGTATAATAAGATGGTTAGGAAATGTCCTACCCATGGCTTCAAGACTAATGAAATACTTGATATATTTTACAATGGACTAACTGAAAACACCAGAGGCTATCTTGATAGTATTGCAGGTAATGTTTTCAAGGAAAGGACCGTTGATTAAGCAATTGAGTTATTGCAAACTATCTAACAGAATTATGATGGTTGGAATACTGATGAGATATTTCCGGAGAAGAAAGGAGTTATACTCAAACTGGACAAAGAGGCAATGAAAGAAGCCTCAAAGGACATTAAAGAGAAGGGAATTAAAACCTCTCATCTCAAGGAATTATCTGAAATGGGTGTCAAACTTCCTAATGATAAACCATGTTTCCCTATCCCAGTCAATGTTATTAGCACCACAAAAGGCAATGAAAGGTAACATCCTTTACTGAAGTATCATATGAGAATGATTTCGCTTATCGTCATGATCCTGAAGAGCATAATATTAGAATGATGATCATGGAAAACTCTCACAAAAATAAATTTCTTCGTGAAAGTTTGCATGCTAATGTGGGAGAGGTAAAAAGAATTGTTAAACATTGTGAGATGATGAATAATCAAGTAGAACAAATGATTTCTCTTCAAAATCAATTGTACGAAAAACTTAATATGAAGAATCTGGTTTGTGGAGTTAATACTAGGGGAGGTGCAAGTACTCAGGACCCCGACTATCCTAAAGGCCATCCTAAGAGGAAAGAGCAAGAAGCTCGAAAGAAGAAACTTTCTGCAGGTAAATCTCCCAATGAAAACCAAGATAAAGATGATTCTGAAGAACAAGATAATGATATCTCTATTTATGATGCTGAGACTGAAGATAATAATAATGAAGAGGAGGAATCATCCTCACCTGAAAAAGAACTACAAGAAGATGAAAATGTTGAAGAATCTGAAGCAGCTGAGAAGGAAGACCCTCAACCATCTACTGAGAAGAACAAGAAGAAAAACCATCCAAATCCACAAAAAGGTAAAGAAAGGGATCCATGGGTACAAAGACCCATACCATATCCTCAAGAGGTAATGAAAACTTTGGACGACACTAGATTGAGAAGTTCTTTGAGTTGATTAAATCTTTATATTTGCAAATTCTTCTTGTTGATGCTATTAAAATTCCTCCTTATTCAAAATACATGAAAGATATTGTCACTAATAGAAGAAAGATTTCTACTGATGCTATTACTGCTATGCTTGCTGATTACTCCTTTAAAGGGAAAGTGCCTGAAAAACGTGGAGATCCCGGTATTCCAACTATTCCATGTCATATTAAAGAAACTTATGTGAGATATGCACTATGTGATTTGGGGGCTGGTGTTAGTGTCATGCCTTTCTCTTTGTATAAGAAACTTGATTTAAATAAATTGGTTCCAACTGAAGTTTCATTGCAAATGGGTGATAAATCAACTGCTATACCTATTGGAATATGTGAGGATGTACCTATTTCTGTTGCTAATGTGTTAATCCCTACAGACTTTGTTGTATTAGACATGCCTGAGGATGATAACTTGTCTATTATCCTTGGTAGACCTTTCTTAAACACTGCAGGGGCTGTGATAGATTGCACTGAAAGCAAAGTGACATTCAACGTTAAAGGAAAAGAGCACACTATCTATTTCCCCAAGAAGAAAGTTGTTAGAATGGTAAACCAAATGGTGAATTGTATTTAAAGAAATACTCTTATAGTTGAAGCTTTGAAATTCCCTTACCACCTCCTGAACCAAAATATGCTACCATAATGATTGGAACTATTCCAATCAAATATGAGGTAACTTGAATCTCTTCTTTACATATAAAAATAAAGATCGTGTGTTATATCCTTTACATATTATTAATGAGACCTGATCAACCTCATTATTAATATGGAAATGATGCAAACTTGATTCCTATAAAGATTGCTTGCATTTTTTATTTTTTATACTCAAGAATTCTTAGAATATTTGCTTGGGCATATTTATTTCAAAGTGCAGAAATTTCAGAAATCTAGTTTGAAAAATTCTCTGTAGAAAATTTTCTCGAAAAATTCCAGAAAAATTCAGAGGTAAGTTATTTTCAAGGGAGAGCTCACAGCCAAAAGAGGGACACCAGAGGGCCACCAGGGGCCAAAAGAGGGTGCCCCACGTGGCCACTGTACCTGGCCGCGTGGGACCCCACACTTTGGTCCACAGGTGGAGTTAGGTGAGGAGTCGGGGCTCATCTCCTTCCTCTCGATAGAAAACCAGCTCCAGGTATTTTCTCCAAAAAATTTCGTGCTCTCTTGCTGCTCTCCCTGGATCTCCAAGTTTAGAGCAGCTTTCTCGAATCTGTTTGGTGGGATTACTCCTTGGTATGTGACTTCTCCACTCATCCAATTAGTTTTTGTTCTTGTGCTTTGTATCTGAATTATTTTGCTGCACTAGGTGTCACTAAATATGTTTGAGAAATCTATGGATTTAAGTTTTCTAGTTGATATTGATGCATGATATTGATGTGGAGACTAGATGTGGATGGCTTAATGTTGTATTAGAGTTTCACATCTTGATTTTTGTTGAAATTTATTTATGGGCAGCAAGGTACCATGTTTAGCGAGGGCAAAGGATTGCTTGGGATGAGCTCAAGGCCCAAGAGAAGAGCATGCAGAGTCTCCCTCAACTACGATGACAATCACCTTTGGGAGGACTCCGCGTCATTTGTTGGGGAGAAGTTGAGGATTCACACGACGAGATGGCAAGACCCCCGTGTTCTTCAACAATGGGTAATGGAAGAGGATTTCAACTCCTTCGCCACAGCGACCGGGTTGCTGACATTTTCTCAAAACCCACAGGACACATACGAGGAACTCTCACGAGAGTTCCTCTGTACCTTCAGATTCGAAGGGCCCGAGACTCACAGGCACAAGAATAAAAGTAAGGCACATTCTCTTACTTTTGTTTGCAAGTTTAGTATGAAGGGAGAGCATCTTGTTATGTCTCTAGATGAGTTTTGCAATGCTATAGGTGTAGCAAACACGGGGAGTTGGGAAGAAACTGGTGCTGATTCAAATCCTGAACTTGCTAATTTCTGGCACTCTGTTTCGGTTAATTCCCTTGATAGACTAAATAGGGGCAAATTCACTCACATACAGCACCCTAGCTTGAGGTACTCTGCGTTGTTCCTTGCAAGAGGCTTTCTTGCAAGAGTCAACACTTCTGCCTGCACTGGACCTATTATTTATTTGCTTAAATGTGCAAAAGAGAACAAACCATGTGAGTATAACTTGGGGGTAATTCTTGCTAGATCATTGCATAATCTTGTAAGGAGAAATACCACTGATGAAACCCCAATTTACGCTGGTGCTATTGCTACTTTAGTCTATAAATACATTAAAGATGAAAGAGGATATAATGATAATATGGGAACCCTTGTAGAGAAGTCCACATTACTTGATTTTGCTTTGATTTCCAACATGGGAATGAGTGTTCCGTATGGAGGGATTTATCTCTACACATATTTGGGTAATAATGGACAGAAAGTGTCCATTAGGCTCCCGTGTACTGACCTCTTTGACAGGAGCACGGGAAAGTGGATCATGAGGGAAGAGCCACCGCAGGAGGAGGCACAAGCTCCAGCGATGCAGGTGTACCAACCTCAAGAGAGGCCACAATACCCAGGCATGGGGGGCTACACATATGGTTACCACCTTAGAGGTGGAAGTGGTGGATATGGCTACCACCCAGGATATTAGCTTGACTGCAAGCTTGGGGGAGTACTTCTCTTCCTCTCATTTCGTTGTTTTATATCACTCTTATTTTGTTTCAGTTTCTTGCTTTGAAATCACAAAAACACCAAAAGATTCTATTTGTTCTTCTTGCTTATTTACTTCTGGTCATTTACTTTATGCTTCTAAAAACCAAAAAGAACAAAAAGATATTCGTTTTCTTGAATCCGATGCAAAAATGGAGGTGCAGGAATTGCTGAAATCTGCTCACTGTTTTATTTTTCATTCCTTTTTTGTCACTCTAGTTGAGCTGAAATTTTAACCACAATTGCAACTTTTCATGGCCTACACACCTGTCAAATATTAGAAAATTCTGAGGTGTTTAAGTAGGGTAAAAATAGTACTGAATGCAGTGACATTTTCTGGCAGATTTGAGTTTTTATTGTGCAGTTCGAAGTTGGGAGAGGAGAACAACAATGATGAGCTGATGTGCATGAAGTAGATGAAAGGTATGACACCTTTTCCGTGATTATGAGTACTTTTTAATAACAGAAAGTGTGCATATCATTGTTTCTTTAACATCTAGGGAACTGGTAGTCTTCTTCATGTTTTAGTGTGTATGATGATGCAAGTGAGATATTATTTAGTGATACTACTTGGCTATGGTTTGAACAACTGTAGTTCTAAACAAAGGTCTACGCATCCCATTGTGCTTACTAAACTTGCCAACCATAGAGAAAGTGAAAGAATTTTTCAAATGTTAAAAATGAAGTCATATGCTTGACAAGCTCAGTGGTTAGGAGTTAGCTTAAATGTGCTGACACATGGAAAGCTTTTAACATTGCACTTAAATTAAAATTAGTTGATATCATCTACCTTTGTCTATGGATGCCCATCATGTCGAAATAAATGTGGAAACTTAGTAAGTTTGAGGAGTGGGAATAATTTACTAGAGAGACGCCCGGGCCGCCAACTCAAGCCATGCATCATTCATGGTGGAAATTTACGGCATATCATAGTGAACATTCAGTGATGCATGTGCTGACACATGGAAAGCTTTTAACATTGCACTTAAATTAAAATTAGTTGATATCATGTACCTTTGTCTATGGATGCCTATCATGTCGAAATAAATGTGGAAACTTAGTAAGTTTGAGGAGTGGGAATAATTGACTAGAGAGACGCCCGGGCCGCCAACTCAAGCCATGCATCATTCATGGTGGAAATTTACGGCATATCATAGTGAACATTTAGTGATGCACTTTATAATAAAAAGCTAAACCATTAGTAAATAAAAGAAGTGCTGAGATTGTTCATTGTCCGTTTGTCTTGTTGTTTGGACATGGGCTTGTCCATGTCCTGGGCCAAGAGGTACCCCGGTTGACGCTCTTAATGATGCTTTTATTCTCGCAATGACTGAAAAAACTCGAGCTTGCCTAGCTACACGAGTTGAGTTACACATGGTGTAGGTACTCGTATTCACGGGGCATGAGGCTTTTAACTACAAGTTTGTCAAGCGTGTGATTCATAATAGGGAACATCAAATGTTTTGATAAAATTGAGAGCAAAGTTGTAAGAACAATGAGTTCACTAGTCAATACATGATTCAATCAAAAGCGATGCAAGAAGATTTGTTTATTTCTACAGTTAGCCAAACTCATCCAAGCCTTAACACTATGTGTTATTTCTCTTGCAACATGTATAAATGCTTTAACATTGATGATATATACCTTTGCTAGCATTCTGTTAGTTGTTGTAGGAATTAAGTGTTGAGTACTTGTTGCTATTAAACAGTGTCACATATGCAATGCAAAGTTCTTGTCAAAGTCTTTTTATCACTTCTGCACTATGTTTGAGTTGTTTGAGGACAAACAACGAGCTAAGCTTGGGGGAGCTGATGCATCCAAAATGCATCCACTTTTCCAAGCACTTTGCCTCATAATTTGCTCCGGGATCCTTCCATATTTGAATAAAACTGCTGATTCTGACGCTGTTTTTAGCAAAGTCTCTCCTCTGGCTATTTTTGCTGGAAATAAAATCGGGGAAAAATACCACGTCAGTTTTTCTGGAAAAGAAGCACGATGGACAAAAGGATGGACACGAGGGGGTGCCGGAGGGCCAAATGAGGTGGCCCCACGCGGCCCCTATACCTGGCCGTGTGGGCCCACCCCAAATGGGCCTCGGGCACCGTCTCGCCTCCGGTCTTCGACGTACCCCTTTATATACGATAAAAAATGCTTGCCCTAGGGCGGGGGAGCTTTCGCGAAACACACCGCCGCCGCCACCATGTTCTTCGTTTTGGGGACAGATTGATCCAGGAGTTCTCCTCCGGTGGAGGGATCCGGAGGCCGTCTTCACCACCATCTTCACCGCCTTCATCTCCATCGACCATGAGCTCTTTCTCCATCACTATGTGTGAGTAGTTTGCTGTAGGCATGTGAGGTGGATGGGGATTGGATGAGATTGACCATGTAATGCTACCTGTTGTTCGATAATCCTAGGGTTTATCTTGAGGATACTTTTTTATTGTGTTGGTGCACTTATGCTATGTTTAATGCTTGCTACTAGGGCCCGAGTGGCATGATTTCAGTACTGAACTTATTTGCTTCATCATATAATTGAGTTTGGTATTTACCTGCAAAGTGTATCACCTACTATTGTGTTGAACCTGCGAACCCTAAAAGTGACATATAGGGAAAACAAGGGGGAGATGTTTTAGTTTGAGGATCCTATGTGTTTATGGAGTGTTAATGCATTGTCCCGGTCTACACGAAAGGGTAGACCTTAATTACCTGTAGTTCCAATTGGCCCCGGTGAAATGGGTAGGTAGGGCAATAGATGTTGTGCAAATTCTCTTGGTTAGTACGCACAACTATTTAAGGAACACATACCTACATACATCGGAGTTAGAGAAGACCCCCATTGCTAGATTTATTTTATTATATGATCAATCTCATTCATGCAACGCCCCGGCGTCACCTCATTTACTGGGAAATCCTTGTTACTATTTCTGTTTTATTTCTGCTCGCTTGAATCCTTTACTGCCATCACTACTACTGCTGCAAGTTATTGATATACATGTGTGGTTGAGAGTGACGACTCAATTGCTAAGGTCTTATTAATATTCTTGTGTTCCCATCGTGTCGAACTATAAATTTGGGTAATACTTCCCAACGAAGACTTCAGCGATCCCCTATACTTGTGAGCATCAAGCTCTCAAAGAGAGAAAGCCCAATCCTCTATGTGGCAAGACGATAAGCTCAAGTGATGTGTGTCTTATATGTGGAAAACGTTCCCGAGGGCGGTATGGATATTGCTAGGCATAGAGATTTATTAAACAACACGTTGAATATCTTGTCAAGTTTTAATCTTCTTTGGACGGAGCCATTTTTTAGATATAGCTAAATAAATAAACTAAACCCCTTATGATGGATCATGTGGCCAAGTAAATGACTGCACAAGAATTATTAAGACATAAAGTCCCACCATAGCATTACACTCTAAGGTCCCCGATACTAATTCCCCATAAATTAAGTAACTTCATGACTCGGTCTTAGGTTTACTTGTCCTCCTAAGTCTCCCTCAATTCATCACACTATGGTGTTCTCCTATGAGCTCATATAGGTGAAGTGTTGTGCAGTCGACGTTCGCAAAACAGCATCATAGAATAACATAAAAAGATAAACACTAGACAAACTACCAACACATGTCATATATAAATCATTGCCAATTCATCCTATGCCCTCAGGAACACACGGGAACTACTCACAACGTACAAACATAATGATATTCAGTGGCATAAGTGGTACAACACAATCTGAAAATATATCTTCTCCTCCAAATAATGACAAGTACTCAATCACAAACATGAATAAGAGCACAAGACAAGTATCTAGGGTATAGCAACTCTCAAACTACAAGGGGGACGAAGTGGATCACGGAGATGATGATGGAGATGGTGCTGGTCTTGGTGATGGTGATGATGTAGAGGCCTCCTCCCACGCCAAGGAGGAGAAGTGATGGTGTCGGAGAACTGTCCCAGGAACTAGGTGTGTCTCACTGAGTAAGGACTCGAGTAAGGGGCTGAACGCGGAATCAAACAACCCTTAACGTGCCTCGGTGTCGGAGCTCATCGAGAATCGCTGCGGGACGGCACTGCAGAGATGAACACACGATGTACCCAGGTTCAGGGCCCTCTTGGAGAGGTAAAACCCCTACGTCCTGCCTTGGTTGTATTGCACTTGCTTGGAGAGGTTTTAGTACAAGGAGAGCTTGGCGAGCTCGAGGTGGCTAACAATGGCTAACCCTAGATCTCATATTGCCAACTGAAGAACCAACTTCCGAACCTTGAACCAAACAGGAATCGAACCCTTTGCCCGAACGTGCTCCCCCTCCTTTTATAGGTGTCTTGGGCCTCTTCCCCCAAATATCTTGGCGGGAAGGGCTACCACATGGCGACGAAGGAGGAGGACGGGTGCACGATAAAGGTAGAGTCCATGGACTCGGTCCACGGCAGGGAGCGGCGTCACCAAAGCTGGTGACGTGGGGTTACCACGCCAAATCCCTCGGATGACATCCTCGGGTTGAAAGAATAGGAGAAGAAGATGGTGGTACTGGTGGATTCGTCGGCTGACAAGAGAGATTTACCCAGGTTCAGGCCCCCGAAGGTAAAAGCCCTACGTCCTGCTTGTCTGGTATTGATGATGATGAGCTTACAGATAGGTTACAATGGCGAGATCGTGAGATTCGATCTCGCTAGGGTTTCTGGCGGTGAGTATGAACGTGCCCTAGGTCGGCAGCCCTCCCAGTCCTTAAATAGTGGGACTGGGTCTCGGGTCAGTTACCGAATAGGTTTACATCTGGGCCTGCCGACCTAATATCTCTGAATCTTTCCTTCGGGGCCTCCTTCCTGGGCCTGATGACATATGGGCCTTTTATTCTCTTCCGCACCAGGGTAGTCCATGGTGGCACACCCGAAAGGTGTACCCACGTCAGTAGCCCCCGAGGACCTAGTACACTTGGAGAGTCTGGTAGGGACTCCTCCGCACTGTATCGTCCTGGTGCGAGTTATGCTTTTAGTGTTTTATTCGTATCCGTGTTTCAGGATGCTTAGTGGTGGAACTCGCATAATAAGCCTGGTACTCTCGACGGATCGGGACCAGTTAAGTGCTCTTGGGCACAAACGTTACTAGCGTACATCAAACTCGAGTCCCCAGGCTCGAGCTTGGAGGCTAGTCCCTTCGACTCCAGCCGCTCGGGATCTTACGGAGTCGAATTCGGCCTGAAAGGGTACCCAACGCGTCCGTCGGGATTTTTCTTCGCACCTGTTGGTACGGCATATCTGTCAAGCTACCACGGCTGCTGCCAGTGGGCCTGGCCCTACACGATGGATCGGTGGGTCTTACCTTTGCACTTCAGAGTGCAGCATCCGAGGGTCAGCTGTATTTGATTCATCTCGGGTATGTTGCTCGGGTTAGACCGGAGTCGATAACCTTTCGAGTGTTGCACAGTCGTGCTTCCTTCGAGTGCATGGTGACGCTCCTGAGGGTAGTGCTTCCCAATTTTATGCTGAATTATTTGAGTCTGGGGATAATCTCAACCCATTTATTCTGTCGAGGATCGAGGGATTTCTCTCGCTCCCGATGGGAGTGAACAGATGCGAACTTTGTTCCGTCTGACAGCATATGGGAGTCGATACTTTTTCGACTACGACCACGCCTACGACAGTCTGTATCTTATGCGTCATGAATGACGTCACGCGCGTGCGTTGTGATACCGAGGGGTTCTGCCGTTTGGCCTGCCAGAAGTGACAGTACGAAACGTCATGTCGGTTTGACTGGTGGGCGCGAAAATTTCGCCACGCCTTGATGGTGGCCTCCTCGTTTCTCGTGCGTAGTGGGCGACGCGGTCGGCGACGGTTGCCCTCCACGCGCTCCACGTGTAGGGTTAGATGCGCTCCGTTACATCCGATGAATATTGGACGGCGCAGATCGCGCGGTCCGATGGATAAGTAGGGGGCGCCCTGGCGGTGAAAAAGTTAGAATCCCCATTCTCTCCGCCGGAGCTTTCCTTCTCCTCTTGCGCCCTGCTTCTCCACTCGCAGCCAACAAAATGCGCGTCCCCATCTTCGTCATGAAGAAGACCACCGGGAAGAAGAAGTCCGCTAGGGCCGCCGCCGCCGGTACGGCCGGCGGGTTGAAGAAGGTTCACGGCGACTGGCAGAGGTCGTCCGTGGACGAGCGTCAGCTGGATGCGCTCCGCCGCGACGACCTCCTATCGCCGTTGGAGAAGATGGCGACGCGGGCGCCCGGCGACGAGGTGGCCCCTCATCCCCGCGATGGCGAGCGCGTCTGCTTCATCGATTTTGTGAACAGGGGATTCGCCTTGCCTGTTCACGAGTTCGTCCGTGGGCTGATGTACGCATACGGCGTCCAGCTCCACGACTTCACGCCGAACTCCATCCTCCACATCAGCTGGTTCATCGTCCTGTGCGAGTGCTTCCTCAGCATTCACCCGCACTGGGGGCTGTGGCAGCGGATCTTCAACGTGAAGCGCAATGCCGGCGCTCACGGAGTTTACCCCGTCGGGGGCTTCGGCATCCCGTCCCGCGGGGACATCGAGTACTTCAACCTGAAGCTGCTCGAGTCCGCGCAGAATTGGAGGAAGAAGTGGTTCTACGTCGCCGACGTCCACCAGCCTGGGCAGAAGTATGGGGTTCCGCCATTCTGTGCTGGCGTGACGGTGACGAAGAGGAAGTCATGGACGCACCGCCCCAACTCCCGAGAGACCAAGGAGTCTGAGCCTCTCCTGTCTCGGGTGTCAGGTCTGCTGAAGACCGCCGGCAAGGAGGTAAGTGGCGTTCACCTCATCGCCACTTTCATCAGGAGGCGGGTCCACCCGATTCAGGCTCGGGCGCATCCGTTGTTCAAGTTTGCCGGAGCCACTGACGTGACGCGCATGTCCGCGGAGGAGTTGTCCGCGGGCGAGGTCGAATTTCGCGTTTGCGCGCTGACCACGCTCAAGGTCGGCGAGGCGAACGTCCTTGAATCGCCTGTGACGCCTTTCAGCCTCGAGGACCCTGTTCCAGAGGTATGTACTTGGTTCTTGTGTACCTTTTGTCTGCTTGATGTGCTTGCCAATGTTTTGATTTCCGAGGAACTCGCCTTGTTTTTATGATGTTAGGGCTTCTCGACCTTTGTCAGCCTTCCTCCTCTTCCTGAGGAGAAAGGTACTTCCGCAGTCCCTGACTTGCGGGATGATCCTGATGAACAGGACATTTCTGTCTGTTCCGCTGCGTCGACCGAAGACGCAGTCGCTACGGACAGTGATGACGTTCCTCTCCTGGCCCGCAAGCGTGCCCTCGATGCTGGCTCCAAGGCAGCGGGGAAGTCGAAGCAGGGTTCCGACGCAGAAGGCTCCAGCACCTCGTCGCCCCTTGCTCGCACCAACAAAGAGGTCCGTCCGGCGCACGATCCCATAGAGCCTCCTCCGAAGAAGGCTCGCGCTGCTCCAGACTGCTTCGACCCTGCCACCCTGCTGACTGTCCTCAGCTCGTAAGTTCGCGACTTCTTCTTTTCCTGTCTCATTGCATAGAGTTGCTAACTGTGATTCTTGGCTTATCTGCAGGGATTCTTCCTCTCGTGCGTCTCTGCCGCCCAATGCTGGCGAACGAATGGATGAGGGTGACAGCGCGGGGGGCCGTCGTGCGGAGACTAAGGCTCCTCCGCCGCCGTCCGTCCCCGGCGCTGCGCCAGCCACGACTGCCTCGACTCCCGGCGACGCCCTCGTCACAATCGCCAGCGCTCCTCTGCTTGATTCAGCCGAGCATGTGAGTAATGAGTACTTTTTGTTTATATCGGGTGCGCGACAGCGCTCCCGATGGGAGTAGCCCCCGAGTCTATAGTCAACTAGGAACAGTTGGGTATAGACTCTAGACTGATCTTTCTCCTTTGTTTCTTTGCTTTCTGTTTATGTTTTATCGGGTGCGCGACAGCGCTCCCGATGGGAGTAGCCCCCGAGTCTATAGTCAACTAGGAACAGTTGGGTATAGACTCTAGACTGATCTTTCTCCTTTGTTTCTTTGTTTTCTGTTTATGTTTTATCGGGTGTGCGACAGCGCTCCCGATGGGAGTAGCCCCCGAGTCTGTGGGCGACTGAATTCAGTTGTGTACAGACTCAAGTTCTTCCACTGACTCTTTGTTCTTTGTTTGGCGCAGCCTATGACGCTCAAGATTTTGGGTATTGGCCGCCGTTTCGCGGCCATGGAGGCGGAGAAAAATCGTCTGGAGCGAGAGTCCGCCGAACTCCGAGGTTTGTCCTGTATCCTCCACCGTTTTGGACTGTTTGTGTTATTGCTATTTGTCTGAACGCCCATTGTCTGCAGAGTTGTTGGTGCAGTCGCGGCGCGAGGGGGAGAATACCTCGCAACAGGCTGCTACCCTTAAGGAGCAGGTGGATGCCGCTGTGCTCGCGAAGGAGGCAGCCGATGCCCGTGAGCAGACCTTGGTGCAGCGCCTCTGCACGGCGAGCAACTCCTTGTTGGGTAAGTGTGGACTCTTTTGTTCTTTGTTCTTTCTGCGTCCTTTGGTTTGACCGAATTCTTTTTGCCGTTTTCTTTAGGTAGCCTTGGCACTGTGGCATGTTCCAGCGCACAGGCCGCCACCGGCGATTTGGACAGCGCAGTTGCTGCTGTAGAGGGTGCCAGCCAACAGGCGAGTGGTCTCTTGGGGAAGGCTGCTGATGCGCTGACGAGTCTGCAGGGACGCGTGTTTCCCCAGGGGCAAGCTCCTGCTTCCCTCGGGGAACTGGTTGAACTGTTTGGCTCTGATGGCTCCACCATCGACAACTTCAGACACGAGCACACGGTACGTGGCTCGCAGACCACCCTCCTTATGCTGCTGGGGCACGGCGTCGAGGGTGACTTCGACAAGGCTTTGTCCGGGGTACCCCGCAGACCCGATGGCAAGCCGATGGCTCTCAGCGGCTTCGCCGAGCGGTCTCGCGAGTTGGCACAGAAGTTGACCGAGACCTTGGAGAAGCAGGTTGCGAAGCGTGCGAAGAAGGCCAAGAAATCCGCGAGCTTGCAGTAGCCACTTTATCTTTGTATTTTTCATCTTTTTGTAGTTTGTCTGTGTCGACACTTGTCGCTCCGTTGTAATGACTGTGCCCGCTGTGAACTTTAGATAAGATTTTGCCTTTATTCTGATGTCCTTGTGCCTTGCGACTTCTTCCAGCCCTCGTGCCTCCTAAGTTGTCTCATACATGGTTGTTTGGCTTGCTAACAGGTAAATCCAACGATTACCACGCCGTCTTCAGGTGCGACGCCACATCTCCATGCGGCCGCGGCTGCTGGTTGCTCTTCTGGGAGCCGCGACTCCGGGGATTACCGGCTCACGATGCTCCGGGATCGCTGCTCTAGGCTTGAGCAAGATCTGCGGGTGGCGCAGGGTGCCTTGGCCGTACTGAAGTCGAAGCAGCCCCGCCCTGCTGAACGGGAAGCTTTTCTCCTTGAGGAATTGGAAAAGGCCAACAACGACTTACTGTGTAAGTGGCTGCGAGCCCCCGAGTCCTTTAGCACCACTTGCTTACTTAGTTGCCTCATTTTTCCTTCATGTGCAGGTGTACAACAAAACCCTCAAGCTGAGGCCAGTTGGGTGGAGAATCGACTTCGCCGTATTGCTGAGGTTGTCGGACGTGACACCACCTCGTTTTGGTCAGACCCCTCCCGAGGTTGGGTGCTGGCCGTTCTTCAAGATCGCATAGGCCAGGTGACGTCCTTTGCTGGGGCGTGCCGTTCTGCACTGGCGCTTGTGTATAAGGCGATGTTCCCCCTGGATCCGCAGCCGCAGGGTCTTGGTGCTCTCATGGCGCGATTCTGCACGGCGATGCTGCCAGAGTTTCATCCGGTCCCCATCGAAAGGCTCTGGTGCGACTCACCTTGCTTTTGCACCGGCGGCACCCTCTCATCCTGAGGGAATAAAGAGTCGGAAAACGGGAGCCTCGCCATGGTCTGTGCCTAGAGGACGTAGCGTAGTGGTTAGAAACTGACGCACACTGAGTTTCTCGATCCGCGGGTTCCAAAGAGTGAGCCTGTAGACTGATTTTTTGTTTGTGCAAGCACATTGTGTACTTGCAGGAAAATTGTGCGTTTGCTCTGTATAGCTTGAAGTTGCTTTGCACATATAGTTTGTTTTGTTTTGGCCTAAGCGACGTGGTTCCCAAGTATAGGGTGCCACGAAGGCTATCTTCCTTGTTTTTGTTTTTGCACGACGGTGCAGCCCCCGAGCTTCGGGTGCTGTCCTGGAGTTTGCTTTTGGTCAGCCATACGACGCAGCCCCCGAGTATCAGGTGTTGCGGAGGCGGTTCTCTTTGTTTATGTTTAGCTCAACAGTGCATCCCCCGGGCGTAGGGTGCTGCGCCAGAGTTTGTTAGTGGTTGGCCATACAACGCAGCTTCTGAGTATCAGGTGCTGCGGAGGCGATTTTTTTTTGCGTGCGGTATGTCGACTCCGAAGATAGAGGAACATTGCGCTTTTATTATGGGAGACCAAGTCTCGAGGATTACATCAATGGCTGAATAGCCTTATTGTCAATTGTGCTACGCGCAAAAGCGTCTTAGTTGCGCCGCATTCCATGGGTTGCGGATGAGTTCGCCTGTCTTCGGGTCATTCAGGCGGTATGCGCCTCCGCCGATTACCTCGGCGATGATGAAGGGTCCCTCCCATGGGGAGGCGAGCTTGTGCACCTTCTTCTGTTTGAGCCTGAGTACCAGGTCTCCCTCGACAAAGGCTCTTGTGCGCAACCGCTTGCTGTGGTAGTTGCGGAGGTTCTGCTGGTAGATAGCCGTTCGGGAGAGTGCGATGTCCCGGGCCTCGTCCAGCAAGTCAACGTCGTCTTCGAGTGTGGCTTTAGCGTCGTCTTCATCATACGCAATGATGCGAGGTGCGTCGAAGCGTATGTCATGTGGCAGGACTGCTTCTGCTCTGTACACCATGAAGAATGGGGTGTACTGGGTTGATCTGTTTGGCGTGGTGCGCAGGCTCCAAAGCACGGAGGGTAGCTCCTCCACCCAAGCACCCGCCGCGCGCTTGAGCGGCACGAAGAGGTGTTTCTTGACTCCGCTGCAGACGAGGCCGTTCGCTTTTTCCACTTGTCCATTGGACTGCGGATGAGCGACCGAGGCATAATTTAGCTTGATCCCTTGTTCCTTGCAGAAATCTTGGAACTCTTCGGCGGTGAAGTTTGTTCCGTTGTCGGTGATGATGCTGTGAGGCACTCCAAAGCGGAACATGATGGACTTGATGAAGTTGACAGCTAAGGTAGCTGCGCAGTTGGTAACTGGCACGGCCTCTATCCACTTGGTGAATTTATCGACAACCACCAGCAGATGTGTGTGTCCCCCTCGAGACGACTTGCACAGTGGTCCGACCATATCGAGTCCCCACTGGGCGAAAGGCCATGCCAAAGGTATTGTCTTCAGTTCTGACGCCGGTGCATGAGGTCTTGTTGCGAATTTTTGGCAGCCGATACACCGCTTGACGATGTCCTCAACGTCTTGTAACGCCGTGGGCCAGTAGAATCCAGCGCGCAGGGCCTTGGCGACTAAGGCTCTGCTGCTAGCATGGTGTCCGCACGTGCCAGCGTGGCTCTCGAGGAGTAGATCAGACGCAATGTCCAGGTCTACATTGACGACATCGTCATCAAGACCAAGCAGGAAGACACGCTCCTTGACGACCTCCGTGAAACATTCGCCGCACTGAAGAAATACACCATCAAGCTGAACCCTACAAAGTGCGTGTTCGGCGTGCTAGCCGGGCAACTACTAGGCTACCTCGTATCTGCGCGAGGGATTGAAGCAAACCCGGAGAAAATACAGGCGCTCCTGAAGATGCCAACACCGTTGAAGCTCAGGGATGTGCAGCAGCTCTCCGGAAGGATAGCGGCACTCAGCCGATTCATCAGCAAGCTTGGGGAGAAGGCACTCCCGTTCTACCAACTGATGAAGAAGACGGACCGCTTCGAGTGGACCGAGGAAGCCCAAGCCACCTTCGTCGACCTCAAGCGCACCCTATCAACACCACCAGTCTTGGTGGCACCACGCGAAAAGGAGCCGCTGTATCTCTATATAGCGGCCACAAACAGAGTAGTCAGTACGGTGCTGGTAGTCGAGCGGGCTGAAGAAGGAAAAGCTCACGGCATGCAGAGACCGATATACTACCTCAGCGAGGTGCTGTCTCAGTCGAAGCAGAGATACCCGCACTATCAGAAGCTGGCGTATGGGGTATTCATGACCTCACGCAAGGTGGCACACTACTTCCAAGAGCACCCCATCACGGTGGTGAGCGCGGCTCCCCTAAGTGACATACTCAACAACTCCAAAGCGACAGGCAGAGTCACCAAATGGAGCATCGAATTAGGTCCTCTAGACCTAACATACAAACACCCAACAGCAATCAAGGCTCAAGTTCTCCCCGACTTCACTACAGAGTGGATGGAGATGCAGCTTCCATCGGTACCCGATACATCCAACTCATGGACCATGTACTTCGATGGGTCCAAGAGGAACGAAGGAGCAGGAGCAGGTGTTATCCTCATATCACCCAAAGGCGACAAGCTCCGTTATGTGCTGCAGATGGACTTCGAGAAACCATCCAACAACGAAGCAGAATATGAAGCCCTGATCCACGGAATGAAGATGGCTAAGGAGTGCGGTGCTGATCGCCTGATGATATACAGAGACTCGAACCCTGGTCATGCAGCAGACCATGAAGGAGTGCGACGCAACAACAGAGAACATGATAGCATACAGGAACCTGTATAACATCATGGAGGGGAACTTCGATGGCTGCGAGCTTTGCCATGTCGGGCGAGCGAGCAATGAGGAGGCCGACACCCTCGCCAACATCGGGTCCTTGAAACTCAAGATGCCCCCCGGAGTCTTCCTGGAGAAAATAAACAAAAGATCTATCAAGGTTAAGCAGCCTGCGGCTCCCACTACACCAGCAACCGGGACCGAAGCTGCAAGCGAAGACGCACCTGCAGCAGCAGAACCTTCAGTCGAAGTATTCCTCGTCGAGCCCATCTGGACAAAGGCATTCCTGGCATATATGCTCCGGCAGGAGCTTCCAGAGGACACAGTCGAAGCACGGCGCATCACTCGCCGCTCGAAAGCATTCACAATTATCGGCGGAGAGCTGTACAAGCGCAGCATATCAGGCATCCTCCAGAGGTGCATCGCAACAGAGGACGGTCGCCCGATTCTCGAGTTCTTGTCTCCCGCCGCGGGCTTGGCTGGCGGCGATTAACCGTGTTGTTGCCAGCTGCTGCGATTGCAGCTGGTTGTGGCTCCTCAGGTACCAATGTCGTCCCCATTGCGCTGAGGAACTTGATTTGTTGGCAGTGCAGGGCTGCCCGCGGATCGCTCTCTGGCGGCTGTGTAGCTTGTAGGTATGTGGCCACCGACATTAGGACACCGGAAGCAGTTTTGGGGATAGGGATTCCCTGTTCGTCCACAGACATGAAGGACGCCTCCAAATTACGGGTGACATTGTTCCGATCTGCCTCTGGTATCCGCAAGTACCGAGGCTGTGCTTGGGGGTCACGGGATCGCCCTGAAGATTGGACGGACAGACCTGCCCGCCGCGCACTCGATATGTTGGCCTGCCTTCTGCGCTCCGCCAGCTCCGCCCTCGTGGCTTCCAGCTTGAGGCTTTCCTGCCACAGCAGGTACTGGTAGCATGCCAGGTCTTCTGGTGTCGCGTCAGCTGCCGGTTGGCCATCTGCTACAGCCTTGATTGCTTTTTCACCCATAGCCTGGTTGATGTGAAGCTGCGTCCGCCCATTCTGCAGGGTGACGACGTATGGGTAGTTCGGCTGTTCGCCCCTGTAGGCGGAGCGTTCACTCCGGTCTCCATGTTTGCGGCTGCCGTCCTTGCGGCGGCGGTGGCAGCAGCTACGGCTCCTGCCGCGGCCGTTTCCCTGGGTCCTGATGCTCCTCCTCCTGCAGGCACCATCATGTATACCTCGATTGGCGAGAGATACGATGTCTGATTGTCGGAGTCATCGTTGAAGGCGGACTCGAAGGATGCCGAGGCTCCGCCGGTGGAGTACGCAAGGCTTGACGGGGTAGATGAGATGTATGGCGCGACCGGCGTCTCGGTCATGCGCGCGAAGTTGACGGTTGGCGATGTAGATCGCGATGCTGCGGCCAAAGGCGATGCAGGTTCGTCGAGCGTTCCCTCCGCGAAATCCGCGCGGGGTGACAGGATGTCCACCGAAGCAGTCGATGAAGTTGCGACTTCTGCCGATGAAGTTGATGAAGCGGCGGATTCCTCCGATGTGGAAGGAGGTGCGTCCGTGAGACGGAGCGTGCCCCACTTGTTGACGTAGAAGCGCAGCTTGCCAAAGCTCATCTCCACGCCAGCTTGTAGGTTCTCGAAGGCCGATTGCACGACCGGAGAGTGCGGGTGAAAATCCAGGGAGCCGAAGTAGATCGGTTGTTGCAGATCCGGTGAGTCGCCGATGGTCGCTGATGAAGCCGCCGAATCCGTAGATCCAGCACCAGTCTTTCCCACAGACGGCGCCAATTGGCGTAGGGTTACCACGCCAAATCCCTCGGATGACATCCTCGGGTTGAAAGAATATGAGAAGAAGATGGTGGTACTGGTGGATTCGTCGGCTGACAAGAGAGATTTACCCAGGTTCAGGCCCCCGAAGGTAAAAGCCCTACGTCCTGCTTGTCTGGTATGGATGATGATGAGCTTATAGATGGGTTACAATGGCGAGATCGTGAGATTCGATCTCGCTAGGGTTTCTGGCGGTGAGCATGAACGTGCCCTAGGTCGGCGGCCCTCCCAGTCCTTAAATAGTGGGACTGGGTCTCGGGTCCGTTACCGACTAGGTTTACATCTGGGCCTGCCGACCTAATATCTCTGAATCTTTCCTTCGGGGCCTCCTTCCTGGGCCTGATGACATATGGGCCTTTTATTCTCTTCCGCACCAGGGTAGTCCATGGTGGCACACCCGAAAGGTGTACCCACGTCAGCTGGAAAAAGCCACCGTCCAGCCAGGACGGTGGGCTGGCGCTGCTGAGGTCGGGAGGCGCCCGATGGTGACGTCGCCCTTGGAGCGTAGCGCCAGACGGTCTCATTATCACCAAAACGGCAACGCTTGTAGCTCCTTTGCTTGGTGCAGCATTGTTGACTGCTTTATACACGAGAACGGCAACTGCGGCGCTGCCGTCACCGCGCGTAAGCGCGCCCGTGACTCGGCGGAGGGCACAGAATCCATGTGCGCTCTGTTACGGAGACAGAGCTTGCTTCGTGAGGAAGGAAACCCTCGCGAGGCTGGGGGCCTCGCCGAGCCTTTTTGCTTGATCCTTGGAGATGCCCTCTCGAGGAGAGGTGTCTCGCGAGGAGAAACCCTCACGAGGCTCGCCAGGCTTCGAGAGCCTGGTCCTTAGCAAAATCTTCTGAAGAATGTCGTGGGCCCTGGCAGGCCGGCTCGTGGTACCCTGGTTTCCACTGTGCCGACAGATGGTGATGACGATAATTTCCCCCTCCTCCGGAGCTCCGGAGCAGCAAGATCTGATCCCCCTCAGAGGGAATCAGGAGTTTCGCCGTCGCCGCCTCGGATGGACTTGGAAAAATTAGGGCGTTCCTTTTTTGGTGAGACGATGACGTGCTAAAAAGTCCCAAGCGAGGAAGTGCCCGAGGCTCCATTTGGTGGGCCCCATGCGGCCAAATAATCTAGCCGCGTGGGCCCCCCTCTTTTGGGCCTCGTGGCTCTTCTTCCTTCGATCTTCTTTCCTCTGTTATTCTCCCGATGAAAAACCAGTTGTGCAATTTTCCTTTTTCCATTTGGGTCCCTGTAGCTCCTAGAACACTAAAAACAAGAAAAAGGAGGTTTTCTGCCTCCCAGAAATTAAATACCAAAAATAGGGACTTTGTATGAAAGTCCCATAAATCATCTAAAACATGCAAAAACAATGATATAACAATGCCAATAACATTCTAATATCATAATATAAGTTGTAGAAATGGTGATATAACATGCTTTTGTTCTTTGTGGCAAGCATTATAATATTTGATACTTTGCTAAAATTTAAAGACAAGATAAACTCTTATTGAATAACTAGTTAAAAGAAGACAAATAAAAAGATAGATATGATATTGTTTATCCGCTTGCTTCACTAGTAACTAGTACAAACTTTAGTCATGGATATTTCAATCAAGTTCTTATGCTCAATACAACCTTTATCTCACACGTTCCATGGCTAGCCGAATCCTCGGGTGCCCTCCTTTTAATTCACTTTTCAAGAGCATAAGTATTAAAATATCCATGATCATCAATTTGCTCAAAAGATACTAGAGTATAACAATAGTGTTTCATATTCTTTTCATTGACCTTCTTAACTCTTTATTCTACAAGACTGCATCTCAACCTTAAACTATTAATTTTCAACTCATGTTGACTTATTCTCTTTACTTATTCTATAATGGGATAATTCTACAATTGACCAACACACATCAAGTTAATTGAATTCGAGGCAAGATGTGACTGAAACTTCTAAACATGCCATGCTCATTTGCATGAGTGTTACCAATAAATCTCCAAAACAAGAGACCCATGAATGACACCATACTTTAATATTCATTGATAAACCACAAGAGGATACATGATAATGCTCTATGAGCTCACACAAGCCTAAAAGAGATTGATACTAAACGATAAAAGCAAAACACACCATGACTAAACAGATAGATAAACTAATAAATATAAAGACTAGGTTGAACTCCCCCAAGCTTGATGTTTTGCTTCTGCTTCCTCTCCCTCAGCTTGCTCCCTCTCATAATCCGCCTTCCACTCTTCTAATTTCCATGGGAAAGGCCTCCCATTGTAGAAGGATATAGGTGGATCATTGTACCTGAGTGTGGCAGCTCCTGCAATCTTCTTGAAGCGCTCTTCGTACTCACAGTTTTGGTTTTCTACATCCCACATCAGAGATTGATACTTGTCCAATTCTGATATGACATGTAGATACCTATCCTCCAAGTCCTTGAGCCTCTCCTTATATTCTTCAACCTTCTTCTCGAGCACCAGGTTCATGAAGTGATGAGCATCAAGGCTGCGTTCAACAATAGTGTTATGCCAAAAAATCTTCTATTCCAGATCACCCTGCCTCTCTTCCACCGTGCCGATGGTCTTGGGAGCCTTCATCTCCTCCACGAGCAGCACACCCTCCTTGAAGGACAAGGTCTTCATTGGTGCCATCACGGAGTTGAAGTAGTGGTTCACAATGCCTTCCTTGGTGGAGTCTTCTCCCTCATGGTTGGATCCGGAGCTTTACATGGCTAAACCCTGACAGGCAGAAACAACAAAAACAAAGATCGCTCAAAAATGCTCGGTGCGAGATTAGATCGACGGAAAGGGGTATATATTGAAGGTTTTTAGGTCAAGACGAAGCGTCTGAGTCGAAAACGAGATGAAACGAGACTCCGGGGGGCAAAAGGAGTGGGCCCATGCGGCCAAAGAATCTAGCCGCGTGGGGCCCCCTCTTTTCCTTCTCGGGGCTCCGTTCCTTCCAAGTTTCTTGTCCCACACGTTAATTTCCCAATACAGAAGTTACCAATTATTGATTTTGGGTTGCTAAATCTGCAAAATTCTTCGCAATTACCTCCTTCGGTGTCTTTAAATTCAACTCCTCCACCTTTCCGATGAAGCTCCTTCCTGCAATATAATGTTTAAGGCGTTGTCCATTGACTACATGCGGTTTACCTTTCATATCACCGTGAAGACGGATAGCTCCTGAACGGTACACTTCCTGTATGACTAATGGTCCCTGCCACTTTGAAACTAACTTTCCTGCAGAAAACTTGAAACGAGAGTTGTATAATAAAACTTGATCCCCTACTTTGAATTCTTTCCTCTTAATCCTCTTGTCATGCCAAATCTTAACTTTTTCTTTAAACATTTTAGCATTTTCATAAGCTTCGTTCCTCCATTCATCTAGTAAGTTGAAATCAAGAATTCTCTTCTCTCCCGCAGTTTTAAAATCAAAGTTCAATTGTTTAATAGCCCATCTAGCTTTATGCTCTAATTCGACAGGTAAATGACAAGCTTTTCCATAAACCATTTTATAAGGAAACATTCCCATAGGATTTTTAAAAGCGGTTCTATAAGCCCATAATGCATTATTAATTTTAAGTGGCCAATCAGACCTAGACTTATTTACTGTCTTTTCCAAAATGAGTTTAATTTCCCTGTTACTTAATTCAACTTGTCCACTTGTTTGAGGATGATAAGGAGATGCAATTCTATGACTAACATCATATTTTTCTAATGTTTTCCTAAGAACACCATGTATGAAATGAGAACCACCATCAGTAATTAAAAACCTGGGAACACCAAACCTGGGGAAGATGATGTCCTTCAGCATCTTCATTGCTGTGGCATGATCTGCACTTTTGGTTGGAATTGCTTCCACCCACTTTGTAACATAATCCACTGCAACCGAAATATGAGTATGCTTTGTCTTTGAAGCTGGGAAAGGTCCCATAAAGTCAAAACCCCACACAACAAATGGCTCAAGTGGTAAAGAGTAATTCATAGGCATTTCATTTCTCCTACAAATATTTCCTACTCTTTGACATTTATCACAAGATTTAACATACGCAATCTTTAAATAGAGTAGGCCAGTAAAAACCATATTGTAATACCTTTGCACCTGTACCATCTCCTGCATGATGCCCTCCATAAGGACTGTGATGACAACCTCTTATAATAGCCTGCTGTTCATGCTCAGGTACACAACGTCTGATAATACCATCCACACTTTTCTTATAGAGGAAAGGATCATCCCAAAAATAATGTCTAAGATCATAAAAGAATTTCTTTCTTTGTTGATAAGTGAAGTGTGGAGGTAAAACTTTACCAACAATAAAATTTGCATAGTTGGCAAACCATGGAGATGCAGCTTTAGCACTAGAGACATTAACATTTGCAAGTTGTTCATTAACAAAGCTATTATTAATAGGAATAGGATCATCAGGTGTATTTTCCATTCTAGAAAGATGATCAGCTACTTGATTATCTTCCCCTTTTCTATCAACATTGTGTAAATCAAATTCTTGCAATAAAAGTAGCCATCTTATTAGTCTAGGCTTAGCATCTTTCTTATTCATTAAATATTTAATAGAAGAATGATCAGTATGTATTGTGACTTTGGAATTAGTAATATAAGGTCTAAACTTGTCACATGCAAATATCACTGCTAAAAATTCTTTTTCAGTTGTAGCATAATTTCTTTGAGCACCATCAAGTGTTCTACTAGCATAATAAATAACATTAAGTTGCTTATCAACATGTTGGCCCAAAACAGCCCCAACTGCATAATCACTAGCATCACACATAATTTCAAAAGGCAAATTCCAATCAGCAGGTTGAACAAATAGGAGCACTTATTAAAGCATTCTTCAACACATTAAAACATTCAATACAATCATCATTAAAAGAGAAAGGAACATCCTTTTGCAAAAGATTAGTTAGAGGTTTTGATATTTTGGAGAAATCTTTAATAAACCTGCGGTAAAAGCCTGCATGCCAAGAAAACTTCTTATACCTTTGATGTCTCTTGGGTATGGCAGCTTTTCAATAGCTTCTATCTTCGCTGGGTCAACTTCTATTCCTCTTCCAGAAATCCGATGCCCAAGGACAATACCTTCAATTACCATGAAGTGACACTTCTCCCAATTAAGAACTAAGTGTTGGTCTTCACACCGCTGCAAAACTTTGTTAAGGTTGAACAAGCAATTATCGAAGGAAGTACCATACACAGAGAAATCATCCATAAAAACTTCCATTATATTTTCGATATAATCAGCAAATATAGCATTCAAGCATCTTTGAAATGTAGCAGGAGCATTGCACAAACCGAATGGCATTCTCGTATAAGCAAATGTACCATATGGGCAAGTAAAAGTGGTCTTTTCTTGATCATCCTTATGGACAGGAATTTGTGAGAAACCTGAATAACCATCTAAATAGCAAAAGTGAGAGTGTTTAGATAACCTTTCTAGCATTTGATCAATAAATGGCAATGGGTAGTGATCTTTACGAGTTACTTTATTTAACTTCCTGAAATCATTACACATTCCATAACCAACAACAGTACGTTGAGCCACAAGTTCATCCTCATCATTTGGAACGACAGTCATTCCACCCTTTTTAGGAACACAATGAACAGGACTAACCCACTTACTATCAGCTATGGGATAGATGATACCAGATTCAATAAGTCTTATTACCTCTTTTCTTACCACTTCTTTCATTTTTGGATGGAGACGGCGTTGGTATTCAACAACAGGTCTTGCATCCTCATCCAAATTAATTTTATGCATACATAGAGCTGGGCTTATACCTTTAAGATCATCAAGAGAGTATCCAATGGCTGGTCGGTGAGCTTTAAGCACATCAAGTAGTTTCTCTTCTTCTTCAGCTGAAAGGTTAGCACTAATAATAACAGGATATATGTTCTTTTCATCCAAGTATGCATATTTAAGATTTTTAGGCAAAGGTTTTAATTCAAAACTAGGATCTCCATTAGGTGGTGGCAGCACTCCTAAATTATCAGGTGGGATATGCAATTGTAATTGTGGTGGTTGATGTGAAAGTATTTGTTCCGAAACATCTTTTTCTTCATCGTTAAATGGTTCATCTTGATTAAGCATATAACGTTCTACCATGTCTGATGAAGCTACAGCTATATGAGCAAGAGTTTCAATTATATCTCCAGAGATTGGATCTTTCTTTGAATGTTTATCAGCAAATTTGGAAAAGTTGAATGCAAGTTTTTCTCCTGCACACTTAATAAACACTTTCTCTTTAAGCAAATTAATTTCAGCAGCAACAGTGTGTAAGAAAGGTCTACCAAAAATGATAGGACAGAATGAGTCTTGAGGGCAACCAAGCACAATAAAATCAGCAGGATATTTTATTTTGCCAACCAATACTTCAACATCTCTAACAATTCCAAATGGACTAATATAATATTTATTAGCAAGTTGAATTGTCATACCTGTCTCTTCCATAGTGATAGGATCAATATCAGGTTTCATTTCAAGATAAAGAGAATATGGAATGACACTAATACTTGCTCCAATATCACACAAGCCATGATAACTTGAAGTCCCAATAGAGCATGATATAACAGGCTTACCAACCTTGGCCGAATTTCCTTTAATAACTTTAGTGGCATCTTCACATAAATAGACATCAACAGGATCTTCTTCATTTAATTGTATGATAACTAAAATTTGACTGTTGACTTCCACCTATTCATAAGGCTGAGAACATCTTCTGTTACTCTTGTTAGTAACAGCAATAAGTAAATTCTCCTTAACTTGGTTTGGATATGGAGGTACTTCGACATACTCCTCGATAGTCACAGATGACACTTGTTCTACCTATTTAATAACTTTAGGAACAACAATATATTGTTTAACAGGTTCAACATAAACTTCAAACCCACTTTTAGGGACACCAATATGACTAGCAAAAGATTTAGCTATCTCAATTATAACATAAGCATCAAGTCCAAAATTATCACTCAGATTCTGAAACAAAATAGAAGTAGAGAAATTCTCTACACATGAATATTGATAATCTAAATAAGGCTCATTACCTTTGTCAAGATCCCAGTGACCAGTATTTTCAGCTATAGTCTCCAACAAATTCCATGCTTCTTCTTCAGTATTATTTGTAAAACTTCCACCAGATGAATTATCCAAAAATTCCTTGTTTTTCTTTGATAGCCTCACATAAAAATTTATCAATATAATTTTCCTTGTAAGATCATGACAAGGATTCTTGCGAAGGAGTTCCTTTAACCTCCCCCAAGCTTGAGTGATGCTCTCTCCTAGATTTGGCCAGAAACTAGATATATAGCAGCGGTTCTCATAAGTGCAACAGCCCCAGTTTGGTACCCTAAAATATGGGCCAAATTTTCACTTTTTGCTTTGCAACATTGCATCGTGGCATCCTTTAAATTGCTAACTAAAATAAAGCAACATTTGGAAGACATTAAAAGGGGAGCAAAACCTTCCCAAATTTCCAACTTGTTGAAATTGTTCAAATTGGCAAAACCAAATTAATTTGAACTTCCAAATTGTTCAGGAAGTTCCAAGTTTAATTATTATGACCAATTGTGAAAATCCAATTTTGACAAGCAAAGATTTTAATTTGAGAATTCAAATTGGTGCAAACCAATTCTTATTTTTGAAACCAAATTAGACTTTCCAAAAATTCCAAATAAAATTATGGGGGAGCTTCATAAATATAATGGAAGCCTCCATGAATATTTTCACTATTTTTGGAAAAGTTTAAGTGCTCCAAATAAATACAATTTGGAAATTATAAAAAATGACTATATTCAAACCCTAGGAACAAATGTGGTCCAAAACTTTTTATTTGTCCACACCCATTTTTGTGTAGCTTCCCCATGTTATGGGAAGCCTACATGAATTTTTCCAAATTTTATAAAATTGCTTAAATGGCTCATTTAAATAGCTAAAACCATACTGGTTTTAAATGATTTTGGAAAAAGGCAAAAGGTAAAAACTCTGACGATGGGGCCCACTATCAGTCCCTCACAGTGGCGACATGGACACTGGCGCCATGCCGCCGTGCCCCACTCTGAGGCCCCCCTCTCGCTGGTCAAGGACGCGAGCGAGGTCGCCCACCTGCTCCCCCGCGATCCATTCCTCCCGTTCCCCTCCACCTGCTCCCTCTCCTTTCCCCTCCTCTTGCTCGTCATGCCGCCGAGCTCGAGCTCGCGTCCGCCGTCGTCTTGCCGTCGCTCCGAGCCGTCCCGGACGAATTGGTGCGCGTCAACTCCTTCCCCGCGTCTCCCTCTACCTCCCCAGTAGCACGGAGCTTGCCCGGAGGCTCGGGTTCGAGCGAATCGTGCTCGCCCGTGCGAGGTCGGGCCGCCGCTCGCCGCTATCTTCCTCGACGAATTCCGGCCGTTGTGGTCGACCCCGACCCTCACCGACCACGCCTACGTGCTCCTGGTGAGCTACTCCCCCGCTTGGACCTCCTCCCCCTCCCCCTCTCCCTCTCTGGCGTCGCCTCCGTGCGCCACCGTGCCGACGGTCACCGCCGTGCTCCGCCCCGATGCGCCGGCCTGGGGACCGGTCTGGGCCGGCCGGGAGGCCGGCACCCTCAGGCGCAGGCCCGGCCTGGGCACCGGTCTGGGCCGGCCGGGAGGCCGGCAGCCTCAGGCATAGCCCCGGCCTGAGCCCCGGCCTGGGCCGGCCAGGAAGCCGGTCGCCTCAGGCACCAGCCCGGCCTAGAAACCGGCCTGGGCCGACGTGGAGGCCGGCCCAAACAGTAAAAACAGTTTTTGTTAAAAATAAAATAATTCATAACTATTTGAATATTGGTCCAAATTCAACAAATAAAATACCAAATTGTTCAGAAAAACAAACTCTACATGTTAGAATAATTGTAATGTTCTTTTGAATTTAAATTCTTGCTGTTTAATTAGAATTCCTAAAATGGCTTAAATAATACCAAATTGGGAAAATCATAACTTGTTAAATATTCAACCAAAAATTGTGAATAAAATATCAATGTGATCAGCACTTCAAATGCTATCAAACCATGCTAATATTACATCATGATCACAAATATTTATTTGATGTTATTCTTTAAATGATTAAATGAATTAAATACAAAAAATTATTTAATTCACTATTTATTCATCGAAACTCGGAAAATCACAAATGAGGTACCAAAATAATCAGAAGAGCACTACCTAACTAACCATGTCATGTTCATGCATATTTGAGCCACTTTGAGTAATTTAATAAATGTATGAACAATGTGGTCACTAAGATAAATATGGGGTTGTTTCCAAATAATTGCACTAATTATTTGGCACTCCATTTAATATTGTTCGTTAAATTAAATGACGATGCTATTGCATAAATTGGACATGTCATCATGATTGTGCATTGCACCTTGTCTTCGTGTGATTTATTTGTTCTTCTATGATTGTTTGGGTATCGATAGATTCCAGAGTGGAGGTTAACCCTACCTACCCCCGACGAGCCGTACTACACGCCCCGGCAGCAAGGCAAGAGATAACCTAACCTTCTTGGCATCTAGCATCCTACTTTTTTATAAACTTATTTTATCCACCATAATATTGCATCTGATTCAATGTCATTTTGGTCAATACTAGAGTATCCTATGAATGCATGTTTTTCCCCGAACCAATACATGTATCCCTACCTATGAACCATAGGGTTGATGTGTTGGCCTAAGGCAAAGATATAATTGTTATGATATATTCTTAGCTATGATTAGCCATGCTTAGTCAAATGATATAGTTGTCCGGTGATTATTTCCATAATTATTGATGTTGATGGAATATTTCGGACATGGTGGTTATAGTTGGTACCTAATTAATTTGCTTAAAAGGCTTGGGTGAGTTGCCATCGGGGATGGTGTTTTGCCTCATCCTTGCCCTTAGGTGCGAGTTCTTGTCTCTAGAACCAAGACTGAGCGTGCTTCCAACGGTGGGGACATATGGAATCCTCTATAACTAAATAACTTGTGCGGGCATATCCAAGGCTCCTCTAGATTTGCGCTTTCCATTTGCGTGTGCGTTGCAGGTGGATGATGGCGCGAAGAAGGGGTGTGTGTGGTGGTGTTTAGGATGTGGTGATGGGGGCAGGGGATGAAATAGGCTGGGAAAACTTGCCCTGTCGCCACTGATGAGCCTTGGATAGTCTCACGCGAGGTAAAGGTTTAACCGTGCCCACTTGCCAGCTTTCCCCAGAAGAGAGCTAATCAGGCGAGCCGGACGGTACCGGTGGGTAAAATAGTACACCATGCAGGGTAAATCTTTTCGAAAAGCCGTGTCCGCGGTTATGGACGACTTGGGGATGGATATACGAGACCATAGAGAATCTTAACCTAATTAAAACTTGGCAGCTAAAGGTTGCATTACAACGTGTGATAAAAGGTTCATTTCCTCGAGGGTGATTCGAGGGAGTGCCTTTGGTGGAGATGAGATGTTTCTGGTTACAATTGGTTTGATGAGAACCGAAGATGAAAAGTTTATTCTCTTACCCCCTTTCGAAAAACATTCTGAGTAGACGATGCCATTGAATCACTTATGTCTTTTATAAAGGAAACTTGGCTTTATGCAAAATAAATATATATATAGCTTTAGAGCCTCCGTCAGCATTGGGCCTATATCGCCCTACTAAACTTGCGAGTACGTCGTACTCAGTCTCTCTTTGCTGCCTTTATAATTTGTTTCAGAGGAGGATGACACCGAGCACACAAGTGGCTTCTTCCTGGACATCGACGAGTAGTTCGGGGTTAGCAGGTGGCAGCTTGGGACCGTGGAACAAGCTGGCTGGGATTGTTTATGTGTAGGCCTCTTAGGCCATATATTTGGATCTTGTTGTACTAGACAATACTACTTTGCTTCCGCATGATGTACTGATGGGTCTGTGAACCCTTTTGTGTGTAATATTTGTATTTTTCTCATATATGAGTTGTTATATGTTTTGGTGTCGTAGAGTCTGCAATGTTCCAGTTGTTCCACAAGTCTTGATCTCTGTTTTATAGATTGATAGCTATGCCAGTGTTTATGGCACGATCGATGTGTTGCGTGGGAGCGGTAATTCCATGCCCTTCGATTGTGTAGCATATCCTGTGGGTTACATAGCCTCTCTGTATAATTCCGGGGTCGTGGCGCTAAAATAAGTTTCTTTAGGAGTAAAATATTTAAGAAAGAAAACCTTCCTCAAAATACTCTATTCAATAGTGACTTCTTCATCCAAAGACCCGAACCAAATACGAGCATTACCAGATAAAGACAAATATAATAACTTCCTTTTTATCTGATCTTCAGGAATACTAGGAAGGCTAAATAAACCACATATGTCTTCAATTGTCTCCACGTGTTCACGTGCAGACTTAGTTCCATCCCCTGTAAATGGATTTTTCATAACTCTTTTAACATGACCAATGGGAATTTTGTATCCCACTTTAGGCACTTCACACACAGTAGTTTCAACCACCTTAGGAGCAGTAGCATAAGCACTTTCATATAAAGCAAGGTGCAGCGAGGCACGATTCATAAAAGCCATAGTAACAATGAGATAAAACAGTAAATACAATTCAGCTTTCAAGTTTCCTTACCAAACTTCTTACCAATAGCGCTACGCTCCCCGGCAACGGCGCCAGGAAAGTGTCTTGATGACTCCCAAGTGCAGGAGATCAATTGTAGTACTTTTCGATTAGAAAAGGTTGTCGAACCCACGAGGAGCTGAAGGTATTGGTTAGCAAGAATGATAAATAAAACAATAAAAGATGCAAGTGTTTTTGGGATTTTTGGTTGTATAAATGCAAAAGAATAAAAATGCTTAAGATAGATGGTAGCAAGTAGAAAGCTCTCAAACAGAGAAAGCCCAAGCCCTCGGGAACATACGGGAACTACTCACAACGTACAAACATAATGATATTAAGTGGCATAAGTGGTACAACACAATCTGAAAATATTACTTCTCCTCCAAATAATGACAAGTACTCAATCACAAACATGAATAAGAGCACAAGACAAGTATCTAGGGTATAGCAACTCTCAAACTACGAGGGGGACGGAGTGGATCACGGAGATGATGATGGAGATGGTGCTGGTCTTGGTGATGGTGATGATGTAGAGGCCTCCTCCCACGCCAAGGAGGAGAAGTGATGGTGATGACGATGATTTCCCCTCCTCCGGAGCTCCGGAGCAGCAAGATCTGATCCCCCTCAGAGGGAATCAGGAGTTTCGCCGCCGCCGCCTCGGATGGACTTGGAAAAATTAGGGCGTTCCTTTTTTGGCGAGACGATGACGTGCTAAAAAGCCCCGAGCGAGGAAGTGCCCGAGGCTCCATTTGGTGGGCCCCACACGGCCAAAGAATCTAGCCACGTGGGCCCCCGCTTTTGGGCCTCGTGGCTCTTCTTCCTTCGATCTTCTTTCCTCTGTTATTCTCCCGATGAAAAACCAGCTGTGCAATTTTCCTTTTTCCATTTGGGTCCCTGTAGCTCTTGGAAAACTAAAAACAAGAAAAAGGAGGTTTTCTGCCTCCCTGAAATTAAATACCAAAAATAGGGACTTTGTATGAAAGTCCCATAAATCATCTAAAACAAGTAAAAACAATGATATAACAATGCCAATAACATTCTAATATGATAATATAAGTTGTATAAATGATGATATAAAATGCACGTATCAGGGCCGCGCGGGTGGAGGCCACCCTTGCCATCTCCATCACGACGGATTATTTCATTTTCCTCACTACCCCTCTTGCCTGCTTGGGGGGAGAGATTCACCACGGCCCCCAAAAGGACGGCGGCGCTCGGCGAAAGGAGGGAGGCGGAGCTTGTTTGGCGGCGATTTGGGGAGAGTAACGGCTAAAGTGCCACCGAATCGTGTCTTATAAGGCATCCAACGCATCACGTCACGGCCCCTCTACTCCGACTGGCACGGGGATCGAGGGGGCGTTCCGCTCTGTGTGCTCTCTCCCGTTGGATTCAAGACTGACGTTTGCCATCTGTGCGGATCGCAACGTTCGCCAAGGCAAGGAAGACCCGGGGGCTCGCTTTGGATTCCCCTAGAGCGCCGCCTCAGCGACCAAGACCTGCACGACAAGACAAGACACCGGGGACGCACTTTGACCAATCTTTTTGGTCATAGCCCTGGCAGACGAAGATCGTACCCACCGGAATATGCCCGGGGGCTACTGTCACAACAGTGGAACATGGGGTTCCCCAAATGCGGCCAAAGTGGGTCAACCTCCCGTGGGCCCACCAAGAAGATGAACAAGGCAAGGAGACAAGACCGCCAGGTGGGCTGCCCCACTTGCCTCACGGGTACCTGACGAGCACGGCATTGTCGTCGTGGTTAACAGACAGATGCCTAGCTAGGGGTAGGGTTAAGTTTGGGGCCGATGTTGGGGCCGATGGATGCTAGAGGATTCGGGGAGGGATAGCGCGTTGAGGAACGCACACGGAGTACACAAACACACACGATTTACCCAGGTTCAGGGCTCTCGTGAGGAGATAAAACCCCTACTCCTGCTTGTCTGACTGTTATATGAGCTGCATACGAGAACTACACAGATGCTCCTTGAGCTGTATGTCTAAGCTTGCAAGAACTAAAGCTATGCCTTGAAGAAATGCTATGAACTAAGCTTGAGGAGTTCCAGAGGAATGAGCTCCTACGTGAGCTGAGTGTAAATGGGTGTCGGCCGGCCGTGTGGCCGTGTCTCTCCATGTAACGATCCTCCTGGTGCTCCTTATAAAGGGAGCCTAGGGGACAAGATAGGTCCCACAGACACTATACGCTACACTATGCACGACATGGGTGCTGCACTGTAGTTGATTTGCCTACTGGGGTCTTGTCCGTACTGTTGACGCGTCATGGTGCGCACTGTAGCCACGCCGGGCCGCTGTCAACCCTTGTCATCATCTTGCGGCACGCCGCCTGACACCATCCCGTGTCAGGCGGGACATACAGTAGCCTTGACTTGTATCCGAGATTACTCTCCTCAATATGACATATCCATGCCGGATCAGCTACCTCGGTCACTTCTCCCCTGCACACAAGGAACAACTAGATTACTCCGACATACAATCGTATGTTGGTCACGGTATGTCGGTTTGCCTCCATACGGCTATGTCGGTCTAACCAGGCCACTGTTATGCCGGGTTAACTTAACCCGGTCCACTCCTGGACATCACTTTATACCATGCCTTGACCCTACTCGGGGGTCCCCCGACATTAGTCCCCGAAGCTGGCGCGGTCCTGCAGCCTCGGATGAAGGGCCACGGCAGATTTCCCGAATAACATAAACTTTCTTGGTTAACCGACATAACAGATGTCGGTTCAACTCATGAATTATGCCTCTATTAGCAAGCTGATCTGACATCCGCAAGACACCGTATAGGCTTTATCTCATTTGCCTTTGCGTCTACGTTGCCTTTCGGCGTCTTGCCCTCATGACCATACCGGGCACGCATATAGGCCTTAACTCTTTTGCCTTTGCGTTTACGCCACCTTTCGGCGTCTTGCCCTCATGGGCATACCGGGCACGTGTATAGGCTTTAACTCTTTTGCCTTTGCGTTTACGCCGCCTTTCGGCGTCTTGCCCTCATGGGCATACCGGGCACGCGTATAGTCTTTAACTCTTTTGCCTTGGCGTTTTGATTAGGAATGGAGCCAACACTGGCTATATCGGGATTCCGACCTGGAGTCCATTAGCTCTTTTGACTTGTCACTCGGACAAGCAACCCATCGGCTCAGCCGACACCGTGAACCACCCTAATTTGGTGATACCGAGTTAGCAGATATGGCATACTCAGCGGGACGAGTTTCTAGCCATGATACTTTGGCGAAGTAAGATATCTCGATGATACCATGATTAACCAGACGATTTGGAGGGATGGTGCCGTGATATCTTGGCCAACCGAGATAAGTGATGATCTGGGATATGGTGCCGATGATATTCTGATTTGCCGACATAAGCGACAACTCGGGATGATATGCCATTTATGATTCGGCAAGCCAATGTCAACGATTATCCGGGATATGCTCTGAAGCCATTTTGACCATAAGATGAATCCGAGATGACCAATAACTCCATAATAATTCGATTCTCGACGATAGATTCTCACTCGGGAATATATTCATGCTTATAAATACGGTTAGTCCATACACAGAATAAATACTCAAACTTGGTAAAGACGATCCGTAGTAATATTAATAAGACATAATAGCGGTAGCAGCTAAAACGTGTAGCATTGAAAGACATACTAAACATGCACGGGGTAGCTTCCATGGTAAATAAGCAACAGAAGCTAACTTCAACAATAAATCTAAGCACGGAGAAACAAACTCGGTTTGGGCCTAGCCCCCGAGTCACTTTTAATGTCAAGGAAAAGACAAGCTCCAGAATAAACGGGCAGTCCCCGGGTCGAAATGCCTGACCCCGGGGGAAAATAAATAAAGCGCAGGGCAGTCCCCGAGCTACTTTCTAACATCTAAGAGATATCAACAACCGACTAATCTGGCCAGTGCCCGGGTCGAGGTAACTCGGTCCTGGGGAAAATAGCTATGCCCATAACAAAGAGCGGCAGTCCCCGAGTGCTGCCCGGGTTACCCACACGCGCGTGGCACAAAACTAAATATAGTAAATACTTACATTGCAATGTCGGTGCAGACTGGACGAAGGCGTAGCTGAAGGCACAGGCTAGATATCCAAATAGCCGAGGTGCTAGACTTAGATTACTCGAATGCGACTGATTCGGGCGCAGTTCGTCCAGCCGGCCCAATGGCGTACGCGACGAAGGGTTCATGCAAGTGCAAAACCGGGTATGGCTTACTCGGCCTGGCTCATCGGTCAATCCGACGGAGCCGAGATAATATCTTTTTTATTTCGGCCGGAAGCATATTTTTTAACTCAGGCCGGGATATTTCATGTCGGCCTGACTCAATCTGATCGAGTCATTTTTTTCTGAACCGACACGCCCGTGTCGGCCCCTCTTTCGCTTGACTTCGGCAATTAATTCTTAGCCGACGCATGCTTTTTCTTCTCCGCAACGCGAACTGACCGAGATACATATATATGTCGGCATCCATATCTCTCTGTTATTCGGTTAGGCAGTTTACTCGGCTGCCGACACAATCCACTCGGTCAGGCTATCTCCACGGATCTTTCCTCTTATTCCCTTTTCTACTCGGAAAACCGACATAGACAACTCGGTCCAGCTAACTCTGGAGCTCTTCCTTTTTCTTTCTTCCCACCTCTACTCGGTTGACCGACATAGACCACACGGCTAGGCCACAGGCTACATGGCCAGCCAACACTCTTTCCTCTCTATTTCCTATAGCACTGCCGACACTCCTACTCTGCTGCCGATATAGGCTACTCGGCTGGTCCATCTCCACATCTCTCCTCCTCTCTTTTTCTTTCTTTTTTCTTCGGTCAGCCGACACAGACTACCCGGTAAGGCTATGCTGCTCTCTACCTAGCATCACATCCCCTTCCCTCCATTCATTTTCTTTCTTTTTTCTTTTCACACACTCCTTCTTCCAGCCGGATGGCCTTCTGTCTTTCTTCTTTCCTCTAGCTGACCGGCTCCTCCCGACTCCACTGAGTGAACAGCCAGATGGAGCAGGGGCCTACGGAGGCGGCGCAGCCGGCGGAGCGCGGAGCCGGGCGGCGACGCGAGACGCAGCCGACGGGGTTGCACAAGCGACGGGCACGAGGTGGCCGTGTGAGGCGGAGGCGGCCGCAGGCTGGGAGCAGCTGGAACCGGAGCTGGCGGTGGAGATGGCCTGCGGAGGCGGGCCGGTACAGCCGGAAGGTGGCGCGGACAGGAGGCGCACGGGCGGGCGCATGGAGGCAGCCGGAGCGGCACAGGAGGCACGAGCGGGCACGCGTCCGGCACGACACGGACGGGCACAGCCGGAGCCGGAGCCGGCCTAGGCGTGCGGAGGACGACGTGGAGCAGCCGGTCGGGAGAGCGGAGCTGCGCGGGCGAGGCGTAGACGGACGGAGCACGCGGGGCGGTGCAGCCGAACGGGGGAGCGGCAGCCAGGCGACGGGGCAGAGGAGGCTTGGTGGAGAGAAGAGCACGGGCTCGACGTCGATGCAGAGACGGGGTTGAGGAGGCTGGAGGCGTCGATGTGGAGGAATCGGAGGCATGGTGGAGACGAGGTCGACGGAGCGCGGGCACGGGCGAAGCCGTGCAGCGCGGTCGCGGAGGTTGTTGGTGGAGTTGCAGCAGACGTGTGGGGCGCAGGAGGTTGTTGGTGTCGAGGAGATGCACGGGCGGAGGAAGCCGAGATACCGCATCTCGGATGGATTCGCACTGGAGGGAGCCAGGGTCTCGCATCCCGGATGGTGGAAACCATGGGGGGAGCCGGGACAGAAGGTCCATATCCTGTAACTCGGCTGGAGCGTAGCCTGGCATGGCCAAAGTCGTAGATGCCGGCCAGGGGCAAGCGACGGCCTGGATGCCAACGTCAGCCCAGCAGGAGGCGCGGTTAACTCGGCCCGTAAGGCGAATTAATGCGGCAAGCCGGCCGGGATGCGGCGAACATAGTCCCGTAGTTGAATTAACTCAGCTCAGTGATCTGTTATGCCGGTGTAGGCGTCAGGACGCCGGCCTAGCGCTTCTTCATGTCAGCAATGACCTAAAATGCGGGGACCATTTCGATGTCGAGTCCCCGAGTTGATGAAGAAAGTCCCGTCCGAAATTAGCCCAGCAAGCACCACTATCAGCCCCACGATGGGTGCCAACTGTCGTCGTGGTTAACAGACAGATTCCTAGGGGTAGGCTTAAGTTTGGGGCCGATGGATGCTAGAGGATCCGGGGAGGGATAGCGCGTTGAGGAACGCACACGGAATACACAAACACACACGATTTACCCAGGTTCAGGGCTCTCTTGAGGAGATAAAACCCCTACTCCTGCTTGTCTGACTGTTATATGAGCTGCATATGAGAACCACACAGATGCTCCTTGAGCTGTATGTCTAAGCCTGCAAGAACTAACGCTATGCCTTGAAGAAATGCTATGAACTAAGCTTGAGGAGTTCCAGAGGAATGAGCTCCTACGTGAGCTGAGTGTAAATGGGTGTCGGCCGGCCGTGTGGCCGTGTCTCTCCCTGGGAATGATCCTCCTGGTGCTCCTTATAAAGGGAGCCCAGGGGACAAGATAGGTCCCACAGACACTATATGCTACACTATGCACGGCATGGGTGCTGCACTGTAGTTGATTTGCCTACTGGGGTCTTGTCCGTACTGTTGATGCGTCATGGTGCGCACTGTAGCCACGCCGGGCCGGTGTCAACCCTGGTCATCATCTTGCGGCACGCCGCCGGACACCATCCCGTGTCAGACGGGACATACAGTAGCCTTGACTTGTATCCGAGATTACTCTCCTCAATCTGGCATATCCATGCCGGATCAGCTACCTCGGTCACTTCTCCCCTGCACACAAGGAACAACTATATTACTTCGACATACAATCGTATGTCGGTCACGGTATGTCGGTTTGCCTCCATACGGTTATGGCGGTCTAACCAGGCCACTGTTATGCCGGGTTAACTTAACCCAGTCCACTCCTAGACATCACTTTATACCATGCCTTGACCCTACTCGGGGGTCGCCCCCCGACAGGCATCGACAACCACGACTGAAGTACCGGGTGACCTTCCGGGGTCACCTCCAACCCGGCAAGAGGCCAGACTCGCTCCCGGGTTCTCCCTCTATACAGCTGTGAAGATAAGCTTGCCAGCTCAGGCAGGAAGCTCATAGAACACTTGGGCGCCAAGAAGGTGAAGGCGCTGCGCAGGGACATGGCCGGTGGGGGTGTCAGCCCCTGTCCACCCTGCTTTCCAAAAGGTGGACGACCGCACCTAACCCCTTGGAAGAATATTTGGACGAGAGGAGGCCACGTCGCCTACTAAAGGCCACAGGGGGGTTTTCCCGCTTAAAATCCCCCACGCTCCTCGCATGATCATGTTGGATCCCCTTAGCCTATAAAAGGAGGACCATGGGATGGTTGAGAAAGAAGGTTGGGCTAAGCAGAAGACAAGACATAATAGCTAGGGTGAAAAAGGTAGAGCAAGATATGATGTCCTCCGGGTAAGGATCTGCTCGTCATCTACCTCTAGCCACCACCTTCCGGGTTCTCACCCGAGATCCACCTTGTAAACCACACCATGATGAACCACTCAATCCAGACATGCGGGAGTAGGGCTTTTAGCCTCCGGGCGGCCTAAACCTAGGTAAACTCTTTGTGCCCCGTGTTGTTTGCTTGCACGTCGATCGGAAGGACTTGGCGAGGTACTTCCGGGAAAGGTGTCTTCCAACCTCCTTCGCGCCCCGTTGTTCCGGGGAAGGACTAGGTTGGCCCGCGGCCAGGGTCGCCCCTGCCCCTGGCGGCTCGCCTCCGTGCACCCTTTTGGCTCAATGACTTATTTCCAAAAATATTGACTTCTGTATTTTTCGGTAATTTTCTGAGCTTCGCAGGGCAGGTATCTTGACAGATACTTTTCCAGCTGTTTCCGGACTCCGACAGACGAATCTCCCAACATGCAAAATAAGATAAAATAACATAAGTAATGTATCATAATATGAAATATATCAATGAATAAAGACAAATTACGATGTAAAATAGTGATGCAAAATGGACGTATCAGCTCCCCCAAGCTTAGACTCCGCTTGTCCCCAAGCGAAAACTGAGCTCAGTAAACATGACCACGGGTTTATGGAGTAAAGTGTCGATAATAAAGAATACAAACAAGAAGCATCAATATTTACTTACCCAACACAAATATATTCAAAACAGCAACCTATTCTCATAAAGCTTCTCGAGAACAAGTGAATCAATAATAACAAAATAGAAACTTATTAAGTAATGGCAAACTATGCTTTCAGTTAAGAAACAATCGTACTCATCAAACTCATATTTCAAGAAGGATCTGTTAAATGCTTCAACTATCAAATCATCTTTCCATGAGTTGCTAATCATCGAAGCTATAGTCCTGTGAACCGCAATGAAACATATTAGACATATTGTAAATAACATAAATGATAGTATCATAAATCAACACTTTAAGTTTGCTTGTGGAGGATAGAGGAACTAGGCATACTAAGTCAACAATAAATAAATAAAAGGCCCTTCGCGAAGGTAAGCATGGATTTATCATGCACTAGAGCTTTTTAATTTTTTGCAAAAGAGGATATAAAATGATTTTGGGAGGTCCATGCCTCGTCAACAACTGGCAGTAGAGACTAGTGAAAATTCCATGCTAGACTTTTGTTTTTTAGACTTGTGAGAGCGGCTGTTTGATTAGGGGAATGAGGTCACTCCCCTTTCTCCTTTGGTTCCACTAACCATAGTTTACCGATTTCTCGGGTTCATGCGTGAAGGAGGTATTATGAGCTAAGCTTATATTTATTACATGCGGAGTCTCTTGCCAGCTCTCGGAAAATTCAAATGAGCACGTAATCAATACTCATCGGGTGAAAGAGGAAGAAGAACCTGAATAGCATGGAAAATCACTAGTGTTCTACTAATTCCTCATCAGCTGAGAATAGAGACACAAAACAGGATATTTTAAGGTTTTAATGGTAGTGCATGACAATTTACTTGGAGTAGTTGAGAAATACAACATGTAGGAAGATATGGTGGACACTTGTGGAAGGTGGAATGGCTAAAGGATTGGATGCACGAGCAGTCCTTCCGCTCAGTACAAGGCTTTAGAATAGGAAGGCTTTATAGCAAACATGAAGTGATGAAAGATAGTAATGAATATATATATATATATATATATATATCTAAACAATAAATCAAACATGCAACATTAAGCCATCATCTTTGTCAGAATAATTCTTTTAACAAAAGAGCGTAAAGCTAGAGGGCTCACTAGCATGCAAGACATTCAAGATAATATATTTTCATGTAAATTCCTCTTCTCTACTCTAGTATCAAAGCATTGTTGCAATTAACCAGAAGAGTAAAAGGAGACTTCTGATTTATATTCCGTTATAGAAAACCACACACCAACAGATACATAGAGCACTCTAAAGGAGTGATAGCACACATTGCAACACCATACTACATTATAATTTGTCTACCCACGATATAACTCACATGACAAAGTTAGATAATAAAGATAAAGATACCGGGGCACTCCCCCAAGCTTGGAACAGATTCGAGTTTATTCCCGTAGTGGTCATTCGTCTTCGTATTTGTCACCAAATTTCCACGGGAGTCGCTTCTTGTCAACAAAAAAAAAAGACGATCGGGTCTCCTCGGTCCTGATACTTGTAGCAGAGCTTATACGCTTGAATCTAAGTTCATAATCACAAATCTGATTATGCAGATCGTAAATCTACGCTTGCAGATGAGTAGTCTTGTTTCCCAAAAGGAAAATCTTCTCCCTCAATTCTTCAGTCTCTTCTTTATGAAGGGTGATGAGCTCGGTGATGATACTATGATTTGCGCACACCCCACGTTCGACCATTTTCTTACACTTGAACACGTAATGTTCCACCTACCTCTTCTAGCGTTGACTTCGCGTCTCCTTCCTTCTCGGGGCCTTCAAGATCCTGCTTATGAAGCACCCTGACTTTGAGTTGAAGAACTTGAGGGTGCATCTTGACTTATGCCAAGTAGGGGTTGATGACGTTCTTGAAGAAATCATCCTTCGGAGTACTTGGGGAAGTCATGACGGCTAGGGTTGACGAAGAGCAATATGGCTGAAACAAATCGAAATGAAAACACGACGGAAATACAGGATACGCTCTTCGAAAAATTTGGGGGAATATATAGCAAAAAAATTTTATGTAAAATGGAAGGAAACGAGATGAGGTGGAGTCGGAGGAGGAGTCCAGAGGCCAGGGGCGGGTCCTAGCCACGACCTGGAAGGCAACCGCAGCCAGGAGTCGCCTGCCCTCTGGGCTCCGTCTCGGGCTCCGTTTCGTATCCTAATTTTTCATATTTCCAAAAGCTGAAGCTGTAATTTTTCTGGAATTTTCCGAGGTACTTCCGGTATTTATTACCTATTCTGTAATCTATTACCTATTCTTTTCCTGAGTCCGGAGTCTTCCGGTATTTGTCTTCAACTAGTAGATGTGCACGTGCTATGCACGATCTAAAATATGAATCTCATTTCTATTTTAATGAGTTTAGTTTGTTACTAGAGCAATGTATCTCATGGCTCAAGTGTGTAAGCATGCGCTAGGAATATACAATCCACACATGTGGCATCACTCAAAATCCACAAAACACAATTCTTCGTAATTATTTGCTTAAATATTTCAATTCACAAACCACATGATGAGCTAGCCGATTACATATTACTCCTTGATAATTTTTAGTATATTCAATAAAACAAAATCAGAAAACACTTAATATTAATTTAAGAATCATGATATTTTTTGAGACAAAACCTTAATAATTATGTGAGCACCATCTAACCGCTGAACAGGAAGAAAAATCCCGCTTACTCATCCCTCTCCAGTCTCCCCCACTCTCCTCCTCACTCCACCTCTCTTCTCTCTCAATGCTCTCGGTCCCATCGCTGGCGACCGAAGAACTCAGGCCCCTTCCTCCCCGCCGCCGGACTCCCGCCCTCCCCGCAGCTGTACGCGACCACTTCTTACTCCCTGGCGCTGTGGGAAGTTACATCATGCCGATGGCACGTCCCTGCTAATTCTCATTCGCTTGTCACGATTCCCGTCGCCGAACAGCCCGAGGAGGCAATATAGGTGGAGGGTGATACCTCATCTCCATCAAATCCGCTAGCCGGAACACAGGGGGAGGAGGCAATAGAGGTGGAGGGTGATACCTCATCTCCATCAAATCCGCTAGCCGGAACACGGGGGGAGGAGGCTTAATGGCGAGGTCGAGGAAGAGATGCACGGGGTGGAGGGTCAGGGTGGTTCTGGTGGTGTTGCAGCTCCTTTATTTGTAGCGGTGGTGGTGTTGCAGCTCCTTCAGAGTGCACCTGCATTGCCGAGGAGTTCGTCGGTGCTGACATCCAGTACTAGGAAACAGGCTATCTGTGGCGCACCTTTTAGACTTTCTGTGGCGCATCCTGGAAAAATATGGGTGCGCCACAGAAACGTCGCCACTAAATTATATTTCTGTGGCGCATGGGGCCAGATGCCCCACAGAAATGTAGATTTCTGTGGCGCATCCAGCTCCATGCGCCACAAAAATATTTTGGAAAATTTTGAATCTGGAAATTCAAAAAAATTCAAAAAAATCTGGAAAAAACAAAAAATGAAATATTTTTGGAAAACCTAAATATTTGATGTTTTTCCAATTTTTCTGAATTTTTTAACCCATATTAAATGATGACTTCCCGCTAAGTCACCCATCCTGAAATTGCTGCAACCCAAGCATGCTTAACTTCTAAGTTCTATTCAAAACTGCTACCCTTATGCTGCTCAAGTTCTTATTGATATAAGTATGATATCAACCCTCTTAAGCCTTGTATGTGTATATATATGTGAATGTAGTTTATGTGTGGTATGTATATATATGTGTGTTTTTAAATTTCGAAAAAATCAAAAACTTCAAAAGTTTCAAAAGCAAATCCAAAGTTTCAAAATATCCCAAATAATTCAAAAAATTTCAAAAAATAAAAAAATCCAAAAAATTAAAAAAAATAAAAAAAATCGAAAAATTCAAAAAATCCCAAAAAATTCTAAAAATCCCAAAAATTTAAAAAAAATAAAAAATCCAAAAAATTAAAAAAAAACTAAATGTAATAAAAAATATTTGAAATATGGATTTTGACCTTTTTTTCAAAAATTACGTAGAATTTTTGAATTAAAAATTTCCAAAAATCCCAAAAATTTTGACCTTTTTTGCAAAAAATACTTAGATTTTTTTATTTTTTGATTTTTTGAATTTTGAATTTTTTGATTTTTTGGATTTTTTGAATTTTTTGAAATTTCTTGGATTTTTTGAATTTTTTTTGGATTTTTTTCAATTTTTTTTCACTTTTTTTGGATTCTTTGAATTTTTGAAATAACAAAAAATAAAAAATTCAAGGTTTTTTCCCTCTCATGCATGAAAAAAAAGTTATTTAAAACATAAGATTTTTTTCTACAAAATCAAAAAAATTCAAAAAATATTTAGAATTTCAAACAAATCATAAAAATTCTTTTTTGTGGAAAAATATTGTTTTTCGGAATTGGTGAACTTTTTTTTTTAAGTTTTCTAGATTTTTTGAATTTTTTGATTTTTTATGGATTTTTTGACTTTTTTTGAATTTTTTTGATTTTTTCAAACTTCTGTGGAGCATATAGCTAGATGCGCCACAGAAAGCCACATTTCTGTGTCGCACATCTGTGGCGCATTCGGTTTTCATGCGCCACAGAATTCCAAAATTCTGTGGCGCATGCAAAACTATGCGGCACAAAAATATTTTCTGTGGCGCATGGCTGTTTGGTGCGCCACAGAATGTGGTTCCACCTATAGCTAGTTTCCTAGTAGTGATCGTTAGCCGCGATGGCGCAGGGACGCTGCAGCACGGTGTGCTCGTGAGCATGGGCATCGACAACCATGATGGCGCGGGACGTTTGTCGCATGGGCGTCATCTCGCAGCAAGGTTCGCGCTCGTCGGCGCAGACATCGTCAGGTCGCAGTTGGTGCAGTTGGGCTGGGCGTCGGTGGCAGCGTCCCACAGTAGGATGATCTAGGTGATTGCCGTAAAGTTTGCCTTTTTTCACACGATGGTTTCAAGAGATCTTGAGGCGGACGTGTATTTCCTCTAATTGTGCCGTAATGTTCTTATTTTTTGATGAGATGAGATTGAACGCGCATGCTATGAGCGTAACGTTTGGTCCTCTGGCAGAGTTTCGTCTGCCCTTATAATTTACTAAACATACACTGGTCTATTTTTTTCTTCTGATTTTGATGGTTAGATCTAATTAGGTGGGCCTAATCGTGTGGTGTTAATTGGATGTCATTGTTCTGTGTATGTTTGTTGGGTGGGTTTAAGATAGAATATGTTTGCTTGTTTAATAGTAGTAGAGATAAATTCTTCCGGAGTGACCACCTGAATAATATCGACATCTTTCTCTAAAGGATTGCCAGAAATATAATGCTTAAGCCGTTGACCATTCACCACTTGAGGTTTGTCTCCATCGAGGGTGTTAATTTTATTAGCACCGGAGCGATAATCTTCCTCAACAATGAATGGTCCTTCCCATTTGGAGAGTAAATTCCCTTCAAAAAATCTAAGACGAGACCTATACAACAATATTTTATCACCAATATTAAATTCTCTTTTCAAAATTCTCATATCATGCCACTTCTTTACCTTTTCCTTGATGAACCTGGCATTTTCGTAAGCTTCGCTTCTCCACTCATCTAAAGAACTCAAGTTAAGCAATATTTTCTCACCAGCAAGAATGGGATCAGAATTAAGTTGCCTAATAGCCCAATAAGCTTTGTGTTATAATTCAAGAGGCAAATGACATGCCTTCCCATAAACCATTTTATAGGGAGACATGCCCATAGGATTTTTATAAGCAGTTCTATAAGCCCACAAAGCATCATTAATTTTTTTAGACCAATTCTTCCTAGACTTCTTGACAGTCTTTTGCAAAATTAATTTGATCTCTCTATTTGTTAACTCAACTTGCCCACTAGTTTGAGGATGATAAGGTGAAGAAACTCTATGGTTAACATCATATTTAGCTAAGACTTTCCTAAAAGCACCATGAATAAAATGAGAACCTCCATCGGTCATAAGATATCTAGGCACTCCAAACCTAGGGAAAATAACTTCTTTACGCATTTTTAAAGATGTCTTATGATCAGCACCTTTTGTTAGTATAGCTTCTACCCATTTAGTAACATAATCAACAGGAACAAGTATATGAGTATTACCATGCGAAGTAGGAAAAGGGCAAATGAAGTCGAATCCCCAACAATCAAAAGGTTCAATAACAATAGAGTAATTCATAGGCATTTCATTACGTCTACTAATATTACCAGCCCTTTGACATTCATCACAAGATGAAACAAACCTTTTAGAATCTTTTAATAAGGTAGGCCAATAAAAACGGATTGTAGAACCTTCTATGTGGTTCTATCTCCTGCGTGGTGTCCACCATAGCCACTTTGTGGCACTTCCTAAAAATTTCACCTTGCTCATGCTCGCGAACACATCTCCTCATGATTCCATCAACTCCCTCCTTGTATAAATGTGGGTTATCCCAAAAATAGTGCCTCAAATCATGGAATAATTTCTTCCTCTGTTGATGAGTAAAACTTGGAGGCCAAAATTTGGAGACAATAAAATTAGCATAATCAGCATACCAAGGACTATCATGAGAGCTTACATTAACAACGGCGAGTTGTTCATCAGGGAAGCTATCATTTACAGGAGTAGGATCATGAGGAATATTTTCCATTCTAGATTTTATCAGGAACAGGATTATGCGCACCTTTCGTATCAACAATATGTAAATCGAATTCTTGCAGTAAAAGCACCCATCTAATAAGTCTAGGCTTAGCATCTTTATTTTCCATGAGGTATTTAATAGTAGCATGATTAGTATGAATAATTACTTTTGAACACACAATGTATTGTCTAAATTTATCACAATAGGAAACAATAGCTAAAAAATCTTTTTCAGTAGTAGCATAATTCTTTTGTGCACTATCCAGAGTTTTACAAGCATAATGAATAATATTCAGTTTCTTGTCAATTATTTGACCAAGAACAACCCCAACAGCATAATCACTAGCATCACACATAATTTCAAAAGGCAAATTCCAATTGGGTGGTTGAACAATAGGAGCAAAAATTAAAGCCTTCTTAAGGACCTCAAAAGCTTCCTTACAATCTTCATCAAAAACGAATGGAACATCTTTTTGAAGAAGATTAGTAAGTGGTATTGACGTCTTAGAGAGATCTTTAATAAATCTCCTATGGAAACCATCATGACCAAGAAAACTGCGTATACCTTTAATATCCCTTGGATAGGGCATTTTCTCAATTGCTTCAATTTTAGCTCTATCAACTTCAATTCCTCACCCAGAAATTTTATGCCCAAGCACGATGCCTTCATTCACCATAAAGTGACATTTCTCCCAATTAAGAACAATATTTGTTTCTTCACACCTCTGCAAAACTTTGTTAAGATTATGGAGGCAATTGTCAAAAGAAGTTCCATAGACAGAAAAATCGTCCATGAATACTTCCACAATTTCCTCACAAAAACCATGAAAAATAGCAGACATGCATCTTTGAAAAGTAGCAGGAGCATTACATAAACCTAAAGGCATACGTCTATAAGCATAGGTTCCATAAGGACAAGTGAAAGTGGTTTTCTCTTGATCTTTATATTTAACAGCAATTTTAGAGAAACCAGAACAACCGTCTAGGAAACAAAAGTGAGATTTTTTAGATAACCTTTCAAGGATTTGATAAATAGAAGGCAAAGGATCATGATCTTTTCTACTAGCCTTATTTAGCTTCCTATAGTCAATGCACATTCTATATCCTACAACAGTTCTTTGAGGAATGAGCTCATTATTATCATTAGCAACAATAGTCATACCTCCATTTTTAGGAACACAATGTACAGGACTAACCCATCTACTATCGGCAATAGGATAGATTATACCTGCATCAAGAAGCTTTAATATTTCATTTCTTACCATAGCCTTCATTTTTGGATTTAGTCTTCGTTGATGATCAACAACGGGCTTTGCATCATGCTCAAGATTAATAGTATGTTGGCATACGGATGGTGAAATCCCTTGAAGATCATCCAAAGTATAACCAATGACGGCTTCATGTTTCCTAAGAACTTCCAATAATCGCTCCTCTTCTTTCCTTGAAAGGTTAGATTTGATAATAACAGGATATATTTTATTTTCATCTAAATATGCATATTTAAGAGTATCAGGAAGAATTTTAAGATCAAACACAGGGTCTCCCTTTAGAGGCGTGGGCGTCCCCAGCTACTCCACCAGCAAATTGTGCTTTAGAAGAGTTGGTTGTCTAAAAAAGACTTCATCAATTTATCCCCTTTCCTGCATAGACATGTCATTCTCGTGCCCCTCCATAAATTGCTGCAAAGGATCGTCAGGTGGTATAGCAATAGAAGCAATTCTTTCTGTAATATGATCCTCATTAGGTAAATCTTTCTCACAATGATGTCTAGCAAACTTTGAAAAATTAAACTCATAAGGCTCTCCAGCAAATTGTACAAAACCTTTTTCTTTCTTAAAATCTATAACAGCGCTACAGGTATTTAAGAAAGGTATACCAAATATAATAGGACAAATTTTATCCTTAACTGAACCTAAAACAAGGAAATTAGTGGGATATTTTACCTTACCACATAAGACTTCAACGTCTCTGACAATTCCCACTAGATAGATAACATCTCTATTGGACAAATTAATTTCCAAATCAATATCTTCGAGCTCACATGGCGCAATTTCACGCATTACTTATTGATAAAGTGAGTACGGATTGGCGCTTTGACTCGCACCCATATCACATAGTCCATAATAGCAATGATAACCTATTTTGACAGAAACAACAGGAGTACCAACAATTTTTGCACTTCTATCTTGCCTAACAATGTCAGTGGAAGCCTCACAAAAATTAATAGAACCTCCATCAGCATTCTCAGTAACAAGGTCTTTAACCAAAGCTACTGGAGAGGCAATTTCAATTTGTTCATCAGGTTCTAAAGCTTTTCTTCCACTTATATTAACCACACTAGCAACATTAGAGTGTTCTTTAATTCTTATAGGAAAAGGTGGTTTTTCAATGTGAACAACAGGTAAGACTAATTCAACAGTATGAACTTGTATCTAATTATTAGCAAGCATGTATTTTTTCAAACATCTTTAAAAGGTTCATGATAATTATTCCATTTTTCTTTGGGAATATTGATATGAGTTGCAAAGGACTTACAAAAATCAACAAAAATTTGAGAATCAAGCCCGAACTTAGCACTAAGCACAATAAAACTTTCAGTTTCCACAAAAGATTTAATGCAGTCATACTCATGGTTTATAACTGTCTCTTTACCTTTGTCGAATTACCAATCCTCAACATTACGGTAGATCCTTTTAGTAAGATCCCATTTAGCATTCACCTTTTTTCTTGTAAAAGACCCAAGAGAAAACGCATCAAGCATATCCTGTTCATGACGTGATAGCCTTGAATAAAAATTATTAACAATGATATCATTAGAGAGCTCATGATTGGGGCATTTGAGCATTAGATATTTTAATCTCCCCCAAGCTTGAGCAATGATCTCTCCATCACGTGGCCAAAAATTAAAGATATAATTTCTATCTTGATGAATTTCATGAAGAAGATAAAATTTGGAGTAGACGAGAGACATAAGCTCTTTCCAATCCATCAAATGAGAATTATCCAGAAGCCTATGATGACGTGGATCACACGTTCGCTGGGGAACCCCAAGTGGAAGGTATGATGTAGCAAAGCAGCAGTTTCCCTTGATTACAAAACCAAGGTTATCGAACCAGCTGGACTTGGAGAAGGCTTGCTAGGTATCAACGGCGCCAGAGAAAGAGCTTTTGATGTGGACCTGCACACAATCACAAACAAACTACTTTGTCCCAATGAAAAAGTGAGGTTGTCAATCTCTCCGGCTTGCTGAACACAAAGAATTAAATGTGTAGATGTAAAATATGATGAGAGTGAAATATGACCAGCGAGCAAATGATGATTGAAAGCTACTAAAACAATTGTAAAAAGTGTAGGAAAACAGGACTGGGGTCCACAGATCACGAGTGGTGTCTCTCCAAAAGATACACATGATGGGTAAACAAATTACAGCATGGGAATTGACAGAATTGTGGGCGCATAACAATGCTATCATAAAACAATATAGTTCACCGTTTCATCTAATATGGGCATTATGTCAAAATACATAGACCGTTATCCAACTACGTCTATGACTAATAATCCTCCCCGGGATCGCTATCCAGCATGTCACCCAGAAGTATTAAGTTGCAAGCAACAAATCATTGCAATAAGCAAAGTGCATAATGTAAGCAATGTATATAACACTAGGAAATAACACCGCTGTTTCTCCCTAGTGGCAACAACACATTCATGAGAATAAGCGTTTATGTCAATCGCACTCAGCACACAAAGGCATGAACCCACTATATAGCATAAATACCCCCTCTGAAGACACTAACAATTACTTGGCCAAAGCATCCAATAGCATCAGAGAGGATGCAAGACCATAGGTAAAACATAACACATAGATGAACAAGAGTAATGATTTCCACAATTCATCGGATCCATGCAAACACATCACGTATTAATTACAGATAATATGATCTTGATCATGATAGGCAGCTCACAAGATCTAAACAATGGAGTACAAGGAGGAGAGACAACCATCTAGCTACTGCCATGGAGCCATAGTCCCGGGTGGACTACTCACACATCACTCCCGAGGCAGGCATGGTGGTGTAGATGCCTCCGGTGATGATTCCTCCCTCCGGCAGGGTGCCGGGAAGAGCTTCAGAACCCTCCCGATATAGGGTTGGCGACGGCGGCGGCCACAGATGTTTTCTGGAAAATATGATTGGGTATCGAGGGTTTTCGTGTCGAAGACAATTTATAGGCGAAAGGGCAACTCGAGACGACGTCGGAGGGCTCCAGGTGGGGCCCACATGCGACCAAGCCCTGGGCCACACCTGGGAGCATCTAGACCCTATGGGTCCCCCCTGCAGGTATCCTCCTGGCTCTGTCCTTGTTTCCTCGTGAAAATAATTAACGTAAATTTCCAACTGATTCCAAGAAACTTCCCCGAACGACTTTTCTGAAACAAAAAGACAGAAGAAAACTGGGCATCCTGTTAATAGGTTAGTTCCATAAATCATGCCAAATTGATATAAAAACATTTGGCACTGTTATATAATCAAGCATGGAACATCAAAAATTATAGATACTTCTGGGACGTATCAGCATCCCCAAGCTTAATTCATGCTCGTCCTCGAGCAGGTATATGATAACAAAATAATTTTTGAAGTGACATGCTACCAAACAATCTTGATCAAGTAATAATGTAAAGCATATGAACTGAATGCATTGATCCAAAATAATGGTTCTGTCGCAAAAGTGGAACATGGGGTTCCCCTAGTACGGCCAAAGTAGGTCAACCGCTTGTGGGCCCACCAAGAAGATGGACAAGGCAAGGAGTCAAGACCGGCAGGTGGGCCACCTCATCTCCCCCATAGGTACCGGACAAGCTCGACATTGACAACCATGGATAAAGGACTAGGTGACCTTCTGGGGTCACCTCCCACCTGGCGAACAACTCGGAGGACCCGAGAGCCCGAATGCCCGGCAGGAGGCCAGGCTCGCTTCCGGGTTTCCCCCTCCGTACGACGAAGAAGATAAGCTTGCCAGCTTTTGCTAGAAGCTCCTAGAAGACTTGGGCGCCAATAACATGAAGGCGCAGCGTGGGGACATAGCCGGTGGGGGTGTCATTCCCTGTCCACCCCGCTTTCCCAAAGGCGGATCACAAGAGCTTGAAATATATTTTTACCCAGAAAGAGTTAAATATGAGACAGCGTAGATGGTTAGAACTCATTAAGGATTATGATGTGAGTTTGCAATATCACCCAGGAAAAGCCAACGTAGTGGCTGACGCGTTGAGCCGCAAGGTTTATCTTAATGGACTAACGGCAGGAGAATTGCCAGAAGATATGTGTAGAGAATTTAAGGATCTTAGATTGGAATTAGTATCCGATGGATTCATAGCATCGTTAGAGCTACAACCGATGTTGATGGATAGGATTCGAGAAGCACAGAAGGGAGATAAAGTGATGGAAGAAATCAAGACCTATCTGAGTGAAGGCAAGGCCAAAGGATTCCGAGAGGATGAACAAGGCACTATGTGGTATGAGAACCGTATTTGTGTGCCGCTGGATGAGAACCTTAGGAAATTAATCCCACAGGAGGCGCATGAATCACCTTATTCAATACATCCGGGTAACACCAAGATGTATATGGATGTAAAGGAGAGATTTTGGTGGAATGGTCTGAAGAGAGATATCGCAGAATATATAGCGAAGTGTGACGTGTGTAGCCGTGTGAAGGAAGAACATCAGAAACCAGTAGGACTGCTACAACCGTTACCAGTACCAGAGTGGAAATGGGAGCAAATTGGAATGGATTTCATCACAGGTCTACCTCGAACCAAATTGGGATACGATTCGATTTGGGTTATAGTCGACCGTTTGACCAAAGTGGCCCACTTTATCCCAGTGAAAACCACTTACACCAGTGCCAAGCTTGCAGATATTTATATGAAGAGAATTGTTAGCCTACACGGTATTCCTAAGAAGATTGTTTCTGATAGAGGTACCCATTTCACCTCGCATTTCTGGTAGCAGTTACATGAGTCATTAGGAACGAGATTGGAGTTTAGTACAGCTTTTCATCCACAGACTGATGGGCAGACTGAGAGAGTCAATCAGATTTTAGAAGACATGCTTAGGGCATGTGCGCTGGATTACAAATCTAGCTGGGATGATAATCTGCTATATGCAGAATTCTCATACAACAATAGCTACCAAGCTAGTATAGAAATGGCACCGTTCGACGCTGTGGAATGGTGTAGGAGAAAGGAGTTTATTCGGTCCTGGCATAATTCAAGAAGCTGAAGAGAAGGTCAGATTGATAAAGGACAGTTTAAAAATAGCACAGTCAAGACAGAAGAGTTATGCGGATTCCAAGCGCAGGGAAATCACCTATGAGGTAGGTGATAGAACATACCTTAGAGTCTCACCAGTACGTGGTGTGAAGAGATTTGGAATCAAAGGAAAGTTAGCACCTCGATTCATTGGACCCTATAAGGTTCTCTCTCGTAAAGGAGAAGTAGCTTATGAGCTGGAACTGCCAGAGGTATTCCATGTTAGCTAGTTGAAGAAGTGTCACCCTGAGATGGCCGAGACAGCACTACGTGACACTGTGCCTTTGGAGGAAGTTCAACTGGAGAGTGATTTGACGTATGAGGAGAAACCAATCAAGATCTTAGAGACTGCAGAGAGGATTACTCGTACCAAGACAATCAAGTTCTGCAAAGTCCAATGGAACCATCACACCGAGGAAGAAGCTACCTGGGAACGGGAGGATGACCTACGAGAAGAACACCCGCACCTATTTGCTAACCAATCCGAATCTCGGGGACGAGATTCATCTTAAGGGGGTTAGGTTTGTAACATCCCAATTTTCAAAAATTGCATAAGCATGCATTCATTCATCATATGCATTTGTTTGTTGTATTTAGTTTATTTAAATCTTAGTGGTTTTTCCTTTTGTTCTATTTATCCAAATTATGGCATTAAAGGTGCTAAGCAGCCTTAGCCAAATTTTCAAATATTTTGATTTTATTTGATGGCCAGACTAGTGCCATAATATTGTATTTTGAATTAGCTCTCTAAAAAGTAATTTTTAAAATTTATCCAAAAAGTTTTGAACTGTTTTTATTTTCAGTTTTAAAACAAGAGAAAAGAAAAAAAAAGGAGAAGAGGTTTGACAAAAAAAAAGAGAAGGCCGCAGCAGCTGAGCCAGGCCAGCAAACCGGCCCAGCACCAGCCCAGCAAGCGGTGACGTCATTAACTTGAACCTCCCGCGCACACAAAATCGGCCGAATCCGTTCGGGATCAATCCGAGGGATTTTCGTGGAGTTTGTTTCCCCTGATCACGTCCATATAATGCCCTCTCTGCCCCGCTCGCTTTTCCCCTGAACCCTAGCCCCTAAGACGCCGCCAGGCCGTCGGATCTCCTCGCCGGAGTCCGTACTGCCGCCGCCGTCGTTCTTCAAAATCCGGCCGCCCCGGTGAGCTGCGCCGCCCCCTTTTGGTTCCTCTCTCTCCCCCTCAAAGTTGCGCACCTCCCTGACATGCTCGGTATTTTTCTCCATCGCCAGATCATCGTGTACGTGATCGACAGACGCCGACCGCCACCACCCACAACTCCGTCGAGAGATTCCGGGAGAAGGAGAACACGTCGAAGATCTCCACTTCGCCAACGAGATCGCCTCGCCGTCCTGATCCTTCAGGTGAGAACCGCGCGTCCAGGAGAGCCCCAGAACGCCGGGAACATGAACGCCGCACCGTCGCCGCCGTACGCCGCCGCTCGCCGCAACCCTAGCTCCGGCCGGCCTCAGATGCGTTAGATCTGGACCGTTGGATTCCGATCCAACGACTTCGTTTTATTTCTTTTACCGAACCGGTACCATCCAGTCACATCGCGCCATGTGGCAGCTAAGTCAGCACATAGTCAGCATCCACGTCAACGCCACATTAGCCGCCTATTTTCTGGTTTTTCCCAAATTAGATTTAATTGGCAGTTTTGCAGAAACCCCCGAAACTTCAAACCTTTATAACTTTTTAATGGCTCGGCCAAATTTAACAAACTTTATATTTTTTGAAAACCTCTTGACCTGTAGAATATTTTAGAACTGTTAGTTCTCTATTTTGCCTATTTAAAATTATTCAAATTTCAAATGAGAGATTTGAGTAATTATGGCATATCTTTAAATCTATACATTATTATAAATTGTTTTCTTCTGCAAAAGTGTATCTTTTAGTGTCCTCTGTCCAGAAGACATTTTAGTTTGCACTTGTGCATCATGCATTGATAATGTTCTTGTAGAAACTCAAATAGTGGTGTTATTGTTTTTAAATTATTAAAACCACTAAAATTATGAATCATGAGCATCATGCATATAGTAATTAACAGAAAGTAATAACTTTATTAATTGCTAACTTTGACTTGTGTTGTTAGCAAATCATCTTGCATGCATGTTTTATTGTATTGCCATTTTGTCTGTGTATTAATTGTATGCAAATTGTTTGCTTAGATTGTGAAGAGTGCTAAGAGTGTTGTGAGTGTTGCAACAACCTGAACAACTACCAAGGCAAGTGCATACACCAATTCATGAATGGCCTATTACTATTTTTATATGGCATTGTAGACTATTTTTCCAGTAGCATGTATGATAGGCTGTTTTTATTAAAGTTATTATGCTATGCAAACCTGTTAGGTTAGCCACATGATTTAGATGACTAGTGACCTATATTAATTTAGTAGTTTGGCTTGCTGCAAAGATGAATGTTTTGTGGTAGATGAGTTAAGAAAAATTCTACTAAATTAATCAATCACTTGGGTGGATTTGGTGTTTCTCTACCGGTTGTTTAAAGTTGAGTGGCTACTCAGGCCCATTTCCATGGTGTGAACCTGAGTATGTGCACTTGTGGTTTGCCACCCAGGGTATTAGAGATTTCATGTCACTCCAAGTCTAGTTTACTTCCAGTGCAGCCACTAGTCATATGGGCTCTGTCTTGACTAAGTAAGTTGTGTGGACTCGATCCGGCTTGACAAGCTGATGTAGGGGTTGTAGGTGGGAACGGGTCAAGCCGTTGGGTTGGGAAAATGCTTCTGAAAGGTCTCGTCTTAACTCTCTCCTTTCCCTTTTACTAAATGAGTGATTGGGAAGTTTGGGTTAGTTGAGTCTAGTGGGGAAAGTGCCACAAACTCTCGAGAGTAAATAAAACTAAGATCTTAGTCGTGTCCCCGGTTATGGACAATTTGAGTAACTAAGCAAGGTGGTTGACAGAAGAATCTCATTCATTCCAATTTCAGAATAAAATTTGATGGGTGAACAAGGGTACAAGAGATATTGGTTTTCATGCCATGTTTATCTCAATAATAGTTGGTTTTAAAAGAAAAGCTTTTCAAGTGTAGGATAAAAGTTGTTTTGCGCAAGAGCCATGAAATCCACCAGCCAAATATGCACGTAGAATAGTCTTTGCCATCTAATATCCACCATAGTATGACACTTGCCAGCCTGTCACAAGGTTTTGACCCAAATTCTCTGGGCTGCAACGTTAATGTTGCAGGTTGTTCAGATGAGGAGTAAGGACATTTTTCTATTTCGATCTTACAACCAACATGGTCGCCAGTGGCTCATGAAGATGATGGAGCTCAATGTTATTTATTTATGCTCCTTGAACTCTGAATAATAGTGTGAAACTTTATTTATTTTAAGCTAGCTTCGGCTATGCAAAGTTGTAATAAAGTACATTATTTCTGGATCAATCGTACTTGCGATGTAATAATGTTTAACATTTATGCATGATATTACATCCTGTTGGTCAATGCTAGCCTTACTCGATCCAGGGCCTAGCAATTTCACAAAGTATTCTTGCTTTTCAAAGTGAGGGTGCTACACATTCAGAGGAGGATACCACAATGCCATACCGTTTTACGAATAAAAAATTGCAAGCAAATATCTATATGACAAGTTATCCATTATTAGCAAGTTGGGATTGATCATAAGAATACATGAACTACCCAGCAATCATTAAATAACATAATCACTACCATGACCAGCTAAGCATGTTCACATGAGTAGGTATATTTACAAAAATGAAAAAACAAATGAAGTTCATAACAACCTTTTACCACATCCGAATCGTCGTATATCATCATCATTGCTTTTCACTTGTGTGGCTTGAATGATCTGAAGTGATAACCAAACCCAAAGTGGAGTCACGGAAGCCTATCGAACTCTGAAACAGCTATACAAAACAGAAAAAGAACAACAAATATTTTTGGGTTTTCGATTTAAAAACAAAGCATGGAAAGAAACAGAATAAAGCAAAAAAAATTTGGATTTTTTGAGTAATGAACCGAAATTAAAAAGATAGAGCAAACTAGAATCCAAAATGCAAAAGATAAAAGATAGAGAAATAATAGAAATATTTTTGGTCTTTTGGGGTTTTGTGAAAATAAAATTAGTACAAGAAAGAATAGCAAAAAAGAAACAAAATAAAATGAAGCATGGATATACAAAGTACCGACATGATATGAACAAGATAAAAGTGAGTGAAATGTCGGTGAACCTGCGTACCTCCCCCCAAGCATTGGCTTTTGGCCTACGTGGGAGACCAATCATCGTACTGGCTGGGAAATCCACCCCGGTGGATCATCTCTAGCATGATCGTAGTCAGGACCACATGAAGAAGAAGGAGTTTAAGCCTCATAACCAAAATATTGAGATGAAGAGCCCGCCATGTCGAAGGACTGGGTAAAATCTTCCCCAGGTTGTCCTTCTCCGTGGTCCACGCGGGAGCCATGCTCCTCCAAATATGCCTCAATATCATTTTCCGAAAATGACCATCCTTGCATGGCATCAAGGTTAAACAAAAAAGGTGCAGGCAAACAAACTATTTGCTCGGAGTTTTTAGTTCTCCACCCAGAGTTTTTAACAAAAATCAATTCATAGGATAGATTATCAAGGGTGGCCCAACGAGGGACAAAACAATGACTTATCATGGAGTTAATATCAAGTCTATCTTTAGGAAGCACAATATCAAGATGATGAGGTCCCAAATCATGATGGGCTAACAAACGAGAAGCAATGAGACCACAAATACCTCCCTTTTCACGGTTAGCAGAGAGACGGTGTGCTATCAAAGCACCCAAATTATAAGTTCTATCACACCTCAAAGCAGCAGAAAGAAATACCAAGTCATGTGCAGATATTTTGTTAGCATTTTTCCTAGCTAGAACACATTTACCAATGTATTAGGCAAAATATCGAATAGATGGAAGTTGAATATTTCAAATTCTACCATTCTCTGTCATGAAACTTCCTCCTTGGAAAATTTCTGAATAAAGTTCTAATAGACGTCTTGGTGATCCTCTAATCTTCTCATGAGATCCCCAATGTGGTACCTTAATAGTTGTGCAAAAATCATGAAGAGACAAATCGACAGCTACATTGTAAATATTATAGTGAACCATGGGGATAGGCAAGGACCAACTAAATCTAAAATTTCACACAACTGACATAGTCAGCTTTGCATATTGATTCGGCTCACTAGCAACAAATTGTTCCAACCCTGCATTAGATATTAGGGTGTTGAAATCCTGCAAGATACCTACAACAGTCATAAAATCGTAACATGGATAAATAGAAGGGAACACGGAGTCTTCACAGTGAACTTCCATGACTCCTTGCAATTCTAATTCTTCAAAATTAGGTTGATTTCCATCCATCTTCTTTTTTCTGAAATTTTTAAAAACCTCATAAAAAATGATTTTGTAGCAATTACTTCAAGGGAACTACTAGAGATACTTGCAAGAGGACTAAACATGCATCAAAACTCATTAAGCTAAACATATAACAAGCATGCAAGATCACTTAACATGTCAACTACAGTACCAAAATACTCAAGATATACACAACTAAACAAAATTCTATTTGGATAATCGGAGGAGTCACATACCGGAGAGCAAATGATCCAAATATCAGCAGCAGAGATGGGCTGAGCAAGGAGATCGAAAAATTTCGAGCAAGAATAGCAAGAACACGAGTTTGAGCAATGTTGGAGTGCTTGGTCGGGAGAGAGAAAGGAGGAATCCCAATTAGTGGAGGGACAGGTGGGTCCCTCACCATACCAGGGCACGGGCCTGCCCCTGCCGTGCCGAGGGGTGGCGTGGAGGCATGGTGGGTCCCCTGGTCATCCTCAGGTACTCCCATGTTCTATTCTAAAAACTAGAATTCGCAGAATTTTTCCAGAATTTTTTGAAAACTTTTTATTTTGAACCATTTCTGGGTGGTTAAAACAATGAATACTAGGTGGAAACAAAATTAAGCAAAGACTAAACATCACTAAAACTTGCAATAACAGTAGTAAATCAGTAGGTAAAACAAAAGAGGAAAGAAAATGGTGTTTAACAATTTTATGCATGTAAAACCCATTTGTTAACAAGGTTGATCAAGTCTTGTCACCAACTATATTTTATATGGCATAAAAGGATTAATCTACATGATATGATTATTTTACCTTAAATTGTATAGCTATTGTCCCAATCATAATATTTTGATATCCTTCATGGGAATCACATATAGGACAAGCAATACTTCCCACTTTGATAGTATTAAAATTTGCAATTGAATTCACACCATATAATTTGTCCAGCTTCTTTGGAAAATAAACAGTATGCTCTTTGTCATTGACATTGAAAGTTACTTTCCCTTTGTTGCAATCAATAACAGTCCTTGCAGTGTTAAGAAAAGGTCTACCAAGAATAATAGACATCATCTTCAGGCATTTCAAGCACAACAAAATCAGTTAATATTAAACAATTATTAGCCACTTTCTGCACAAAAACAAGACACCAGGGCAATTCTGCTGAAAACAGCCTCTCCTCTTCCGGGTCCGGGTCCTCCTTCCCGGGGAGACATGTCTCCTCTTCTGGGTCGTTGAACTCCATTTCGGTCCACTCAGCGGTGAAGTCCGCTGTCGGATTTGTGGGTTCCGATGGACCTATGTTCTTCCACGGGGTTGAAAGCTAGTCTACCAACGAGATCTCTATGAGGGACGGAGCGAGCAAAGCAAGAACACACAGGGTTTACCCAGGTTCAGGCCACCGTTGCGGTGTAAAACCCTACTCCTGCTTGTCTGGTTATATCACGGGTGTTGATTGTTGGAGTTCCGAACCCTGGATCGTTCGACCTCTTAGGTGTCCGACCCCCCCCCCCCTTTACAATGGAGCCAGTGATCCGCCTTTTATAGTGACCTGGGCCTCTTCCTCTTGGCGGGAAGGGCAACCACAATTGGCCAAGAGAAGACAAAGGAGGGTGCGTGGCTTGCTGATGTCATCCTCCAGAACGGGTCCCTCAACGGTAGCTTTAAGCATCAAAGAGGGAAGAGTCCTCTCGTCCTTGGTCCGTTCTTGCACCGTCCCAGTCTTTAATCACCAAAATGGGCAGACCGCCCTGGTATAGCTCTGCCGCGCACTTTTGGCGTCATCTCCTCCCTCCGCGGGGCAGCCTCAGAGTGGCCTTCATTCGGACGCCTCGTGAGGCGAGCTTGGCGTGGTCCTTAGGTCTTGATTCGCGAGGGAGCGGGGTCCCTCACGAGGTGCTTGCTGAATCTTTGTTACGGCGTGAAGCGTTCGGGCCGTTGACAGCCAGGACAGGGGACCCTGGTTCCCATAGTCCCGACGTCCGCCAGTGCCTGGCTCTTGATGTTGTCCGTGTGCTCGAACTTGATGCCGAAGCCTTGAAGCTCCATAACCCAGCATGATATGCGTCCAGTGGCCAATGGGTTCTCCAAAGGGATTCTCAAGTTGTACCTCGATACAACCGTGATCGGATGGCTTTCGAAGTATGGCGTCATCTTGCGGGAAGCAATGAGGACCGCCAGTAGGAGCTTCTGCATCATGGGATATCGCTCCCGGGCATCACGCAACACCGAACTGACGAAGTAGACCGGTTGATGCACCTTGCGGGTTGCCAGGCCCTTGTCAGGCTCGGCCTCCTCCATGTCTTCGGCGTCCCGGGGTGTTGGCGAACTAGCCCCCGGCAGAACCCCCTCGGAGGGAGGTTCCCCCTCTTCCACGAAGGAAGGCTCAACGCTGGTGGGTGTTGCCGGAGTGCTAAGGTTATCCGGCCGCTTTTTCTTGCCTGGTTGCCCCGGGAAGGAGCTCCCGGAGCGCTTGCCCTTGATCTTGCTTGATTCCTTCAGCGGAGCATCACGCTCTGCTACCAGTACGACGCTGATCACCTGGTTGGTGGCAGCGATGTACAACAGCAGGGGCTCCTTCTCGGCTAACGCCACGAGGATCGGGGGCGAGGCGAGGTAGCGTTTACGGACTGAAGAGCTTCTTCGGCCTCAGGGGTCTATTCCACGGGGCCTGTCTTCTTGAGCAATTTGAAGAACGGTAGGGCCAGCTCCCCCAGTCTTGAGATGAAGCGCCCGAGTGCGGTGATGCACCCATTGAGGCGTTGTACGTCTTTGACCCGCCGGGGTGCCTCCATGCGCTCGATGGCCCTGATCATGTCGGGGTTCGCCTCGATCCCCCGGTGGGAGACTAGGAAACCCAGCAGCTTGCCGGAGGGGACTTCGAACACGCATTAATCAGGGTTGAGTTTGAAGTTGACCCGGCGAAGATTTCCGAAGGTCTCATGAAGGTCTTGGACGAGGGAGTCCTTGCACCGCGTCTTGACCACGATGTCGTCGTTGTAGGCTCCAACGTTGCGACTCAGCTAAGGCCCGAGGCACGCCTGCATTGCGCTCTAGAAGGTAGCGCCAGCGTTCCGGAGGCCAAACGGCATCTGGGTGTAGCAGTAGTAGCCCTTGGGGGGTGATGAATGTCGTCTTCTCCTGGTCTTCGACCGCCATCATGATCTGGTGATACCCGGAGAAGGCATCCAAGAAACACAGCAACTCGCACCCGGTTGTGGAGTCCACGATCGAGTCGATGCGCGGCAGAGGGTAAGGTTCCTTGGGGCAGGCCTTGTTCAGGTCATGGGCTTCGGCACCACGACGGAGTTGGCCACCGAAGTCGGGTGAGGAACCGCCGTGATGACGCCGGCTTCTATCAGCCTGTCAACCTCGGCAACAATGAACCCCAGCTTCTCCTTGCTTTGTTTCCGCAGAACCTGTTTCACGGGGTGGGCATCCAGGTTTACCACCAGTTTGTGCTCAATCCCCTCCCTTGGTACCCCGGGTAAACCTAACGCTTCCCACGCGAAGACGTCAGAGTTTTACCGAAGGAAGGCGATGAGCGTGCTTTCCTATTTGTCAGTGAGGTGGGCACCGATGGTGATGGTGTGGGCGCCATCGCTCGTCAGTGCCACCTTCTTGATCATCTGCGGGTCGCCGTGGAATGGCGCCTTCTTGGAGGGAGTGCACGCCGAGCCCCCGGGGCACCCTTCGTCCCTGGAGGATGCTCCGACATCAACTTCCTGCTTGGCCTGATGGACGCTTGCCGTCGCCGACACCGTCTGGTTCAGCTTCTGGACGCAGTAGATGGCGTCGCCGACATCGGTTTTGACCGTGATTACGCCCCACGCTGCCGGGATTTTCATCATGTTGTAGGCGAAGTGGGAGACGGCCAGGAACTTGGCCAGGGCAGGCCGACCGAGTATGCCGTTGTACGGGAGCGGCGTGTCGGCGATGTCAAAGATGACCTCCTCAGTGCAGAAGTTGCTGGGATCACCGAAGGTGACCGGGAGAGTGATCTTTCCGAGAGGTCGAGTCACACCTTGGAACACACCGGTGTCTTGCAGGCTGGAGACCGGGATTTGCAGAGTAGCTAAGACCTTGGCCATCAGCAGGTTGAGACTGGATCCACCGTCCACCAGCATCTTGGTAACCTTGAAGTTGCGGATGATGGGTGACATGATCAGAGGCAGGATCCCTACCCCGGAGGTGTTGTCATGGTGATCCTCCAGGTCAAAGGTGATGACCTAGTTAGACCAGTCCAGGGGCTTTGGCGGGGCAGAAGCGACCGCATTCAGCTCCCGGACAAGCCTCTTGCCAGCGCCGTTGGAGGAAGGCAGGCAGGCTCCTCCATCGATACACCCGACAAATCCATTGACTTCCTGGAACTGCCCGTTGTTGCCGCCTTGGGGAGCCAGAGCACCCCCGTTGTCATCGCGCGAGACCTCTTGGTTGTCGCGCCTGCAGTCGCCACGGTCGTCGCGTCCTCTTCCGCGGCCCCCACGACCACCGCTACGCCCCCAGCCGCGGCCGCCTCCGCCTTGGCGACCCGTGGGACAGTCTTGAGCAATGTGCCTGTCAAGGCCATAGCTGTAGCACCCGCCAAGGCCGACCCCGTCAGCCCGGCGCTGCTCTCGTATGGCGAGGTTCTTCATCTGGCGGCAATCTTTGAGCAGGTGATTACCGTCAGGGTGGAGGTGACACCATGGATCTTCCTTCCCTTCCGGAGAGGAGGCCGGCTTGGCCTTCGTAGGGAGAAGCTCGGTGACGAAGACGCGCTTGCCGGGTCCAGGGTCCCGCTTCTTGCTCTTGGCGGGGTACGGCCTTGACCCCTTCCTCTGTGCGGGTGCAGCGGTCCGCAAGCTCCCAGAGCTCACGGGAAGTTTCGACGCGATGGGTGCTCAGCTTCTCACGCATCCGGGTGTTCCGGACGTTGGCGTGGAAGGACTGAATCACCAACTCCTCCTTGATGCAGGGTATCGTGTTCATCTTCTGGGAGAAACGCTGGATGAACTTGCGGAGAGTCTCGCCCGGAAGTTGTTTGAAGTCGTTGAGGTCACTGGGACTCCCGGGCGCTGGTACCCGCCTTGGAAAGCCCCCAGGAACTGTTCCTTCAGCGCATGCCAAGAACGGATGGAGCACTTGGGAAGATTGTGAAGCCACGCCTGGGCGTCTCCCTTTGGGGCCAGCGGGAACCAGTTGGCCTTCATGACCTCGTCGACCCCGGTGACTACCGCGGCGAGGGAGTAGAGCTGCAGGAAATCCCGGGAGTTGGTGGTGTCGTCGTAGCGAAGAACGTCGATTTTGAACCTTCTTATGCCAGGTGGCCTGGCGGAACTCAGGAGAGAGGGCGAGGCAGCCCTCAGCGATGTCATCGTCCCGATCTTCCCAGCGATGACGCTCCTGGCTGCGCTCGATGCGGGTCCGCATGTCCTCGTACAGGCGGTTGTTGAGGTCATGGCGCAGATCTCGGTTGCGTGTGGTGGATTAGCCGACGGAGATGGTTTTCCCGCAGTCACGGTCCAGCCGATCGGCTGCAGGGGGACCTGTACGCGGGAGAACGGTCTCATCCTGGCGCTCGCCAGGAAGCTGGCCCCGCGACTCGCGTGTCTTGTTTCCTCCCACTCCGGGGCCATTGACAGTGGTGGCGCGAGCAGGTTCGCACCCAGGACCGCCGTCGGCGAAGTCGAGGAGCCCCTCCACACGGGCCCTCCACTCCTGGTAGACCTTGCGATCGCCAGTTCTCGGGGGATACTGCATCAGGGCCTTGGTGGCGACAAGGGCATCGTGACGAGCTTGCGCGTCTGGTGACGAAGGCATGGAGGACTTGCTGGCACCTGGTGGACCTTCACCGGCACGTGTGCCGTCGCTTTTCTCCATTGTAGTGGGGTCCTTGCTGGTGCCGTTGGCGACGCTTTTCTCTCCCCCCGAGCGCAATGGAGGACAGTCGGTGGAGTTCCTGCGGGTAGTCGCGCCCCTGACCTTGTTGTTCTTGTCATTGCCTCCCGCTCCCCCCGGGACCACCTTCTCTGTAGGCGGTGGGGGAGGATTGTTCTGGTTTGCCGCTGCAGCGCGTCGGTCCGTAGAGGCCTGAGTGCGCGAGGGCGAGATCGGCTTGGACGCCGTGGCGTCGGGCCTCTTCTTTGGCGGCATGCTTGGCGAACAGCTTGAGGCAGATCCTGGCGGAGGGAGGGAGTTTGCCGCAGACCTTGAGCGCAAACTTGACGCGGATCTTGAGGAAGAACTTGAGGTTGATGAAGATGGATCTAGTGCTTGCGCCCCCTACCTGGCGCGCTAGATGTCGTGTCTCGGAGCACGGACACCGGGAGTAAAGGATACCCCCTTTTTAGGTTCGGCATGGGGCGCGAAGGAGGCCGGAGACACCTTCCCGGGGGTACCTCAAGTTCTTCTGATCTACGTACTAGGGAGCAACACAGGGACGCAGGGAGTTTACCCAGGTTCAGGCCACCCAGAGGCTAAAAGCCCTACTACTGCATGTCTGGATTGAGTGGTTTATCATGGTGTGGCTTACAAGGCGATGACGGGTGTGCACCCGGAAGGTTGCGGCTAGAGGTAGGAGACTAGCAGATCCTACCCGGAGGAGATCACCTCTCACCCTAGCCCTTTTGCCCTAGCTAGTCTTGCCTTGCTCTCTCTCTGGTCCAACCTCTCTCTCAGTCATGCTTGGGTCCTCCTTTTATAGGCTAAGGGGATCCCACAGGAGCATCCGAGAAGCGTGGGGTTTTTCGGCGGGAAAACCCCCCGGTGGTCTTTTTGGGGGCGACGTGGCCTCTTCTCATACAAGTATAACTCCTGGAGGGTTGGTGTGGTCACCCAAAATTTGGAAAGCAGGGTCGACAGGGGCTGATACCCCCACCGGCCATGTTCCCGCTCGGCGCCTGTTGCAACAGTGGAACAGGGGTTTCCCCTGGTGCGGTCAAAGTGGGTCCACCGCCTGTGGGCCCACCAAGAAGGCGAACAAGGCCAAGGTTCAAGACAGGCAGATGGGTCCCCCATCTGCCCCACGACGACCAGGCAAGCACGGCATCGACAACCACGGCTAAGGACCAGAGGACCTTCCGGGGCCCCCTTCAACCCGACAGACAATGCGGAGGTCCCGGGGACCCCGATGCCCGGCAGGAGGCCAGGCTCATCCCCGGGAACCAACCTTTGCACACACGAAGAGGATAGGCTTGCCAGCTCCGGCTGGAAGCTCCTAGAAGACTTGGGCGCCAAGAACATGGAGGCGCCCTGGGGGACAGGATCGTAAAAGGTGTCAGCCTCTGTCTGTCCGCCCTGCAAAAGGTGGGCGGCCACACCTAACCCCCCTGAGAAGAATACTTGGACGAGAAGAAGCCATGTCACCCCCGAAGAAGGACCCAGAGGGGTTTTCCCGCCAAAACCCCTCCGCCCCCAAAGGTGCACCTGTGGGTCCCCTTAGCCTATAAAAGGAGGACCAAGGCACCTAAGGGAAAGGAGGTTTTTTCCAGAGAGTCGGAGGCTAGGCTAGGTAGCACAAGAAGAAGAGTAGCGTTGGCGAGAGGTGATCTCCACCGGGTCAGGATCTGCTCGTCTTCAACCTCTATCCGACACCTCCCGGGTTGGCACCCGCAACCACCCGTGTAAAGCTACACCATGATATACCACTCAATCCAGACATGCAGTAGCAGGGATGTTAGCCTCCGGGCGGCCCGAACCTGGGTAAACTCCTTGTGCCTCTGCATTGCTTGCTAGTACGTAGATCTAAGGTGTAGACGAAGTCCTCCCGGCGGAAGACATTTGTCAGCCTCCTTCGTGCCCCATACCGAACCTAAAAGGGGGTATCCTTTACTCCCGGTGTCAGTGATCCAAGACACGACATCTGGCGCACCAGGTAGGGGGCGCAAGTGCTGGATCCATCTTCATTGACTTCGAGATCTTCGTCGAGATCTACCTCAAGTTCTTCACCGACCATGCCGCCGAAGAAGAAGCTCGACGTCGTGGCGTCCAAGCCAGTCTCCCCCCACGCGCTCTCAGGTTTCCGGTGAGCGCCGTGCCACAACGGCGAATCAGAACGCTCCTCCTCCACCACCTCCAGAGAGGGAGGTGCCGGATGGGGCGGGCGGCAACGTCCGGAGCGGCGAGCATGCTGGCGGGGAGAAGAGCATCGGCGGCAAGGGTCAGCAAGGCACCAAGAGAAAGTCCTGCACACTTCTCTCGGCGGACGCGCAGGCTCGTCACGACGCCCTCGTCACCGCCAAGGATCTGATTGAGTTTCCTCCAAGCACCGACAACCCCAATGTCTACCAGGAATGGCGGACCCGCGTGGAGGAGCTCCTCCACTTCGCTGACGGTGGTCCCAGGTGTTAGCCCGCTCACGCTCCTACCATCGACAGCCCCGGAGCCAAGGGGGCGGAGGCGCGTGAACCCTGATACGTCGAAAACGTATCTACTTTCCCGAACACTTTTGCTATTGTTTTACCTCAAACTTGTGTGTTTTGGATACAACTAACACGGACTAACGCTGTTTTCAGCAGAATTGCATTGGTGTCTCGTTTTTATGCAGAAAATCAACTTTCGGGAAAATCCGTGGAAAATATGGAAAAGTCAATATTTAACTGGGGGACACACGGAGCCAAAAGGCCAAGTGGAGGTGGGCCACGAGGGGCCCACACCACACGGTGGCGCGGGTGGGCCCAGGCCGCGCCACCACATGGTGTGGCCACCTCGGCCACGCCCCCGATGCCTCTTCGCGACTACAAGACCCCTTTCGACCTAAAAACCGAGGGGGATTCGACCATTGCTCCAGAAACACTCCATAACGCCGCCGCCACCGAAAACCCTATTTCGGGACCAGAAACTCCGTTCTGGCACCCTGCCAGGACGGGGAATTGGAGGAGATCATCGCCGTCATCGTCACCGACGCTTCTCCATCGACCATCCATGTTTCCCCCATCCATGTGTGAGTAAACACCCGCTGTAGGCTGAAGGGGATGGAAGGGATTGGATGTGATTATTCATGTAATGAGTTATAAGATTGTAGGGGCATAGTGCCTAGTACCTTATGGGAGTGCTGTAGACTTTGTTGCAACTTGTTGTGCTTAATGCTTGATGCTAGGGCCCGAGTGTCATTGATCTCAGATCTGAACATGTTATTTATTCATGATGATATGCATTGTTTGTTGATCTTACCTGCAAGTTGTATACACATATTGCTGTCCGGAACCCGAGGCCCCAAAGTGACAGAAATTGGGACAACCGGAGGGGATGGTTGTGATGTGAGGATCACATGTGTTCACGGATTGTTAATGCTTTGCTCCGGTACTCTATTAAAAGGAGTACCTTAATTACCAGTAGTTTCCCTTGAGGCCCCGCTGCAAACGGGCTGGTAGGACAAAAGATGTTGTGCAAGTTTCTCCTTGTGAGCACGTACGACTACTTATGGAACGCATGCCTATGGCTACTTAGTACTCAGTTACTTGATTATTATCATCTGCAAATGCCTTGTCTTACTTATTACATGAATCATATCATCCATGCAGCGCCCATTCATCCATCCCTGTGCCTACAGTATTTTAAACCTGCTGTCTTCTGCAATAATTACTGCTGCCTTTATTTTACTGCTGTCTCTATTTTGCTACTGCTATTACTATAAAACTATTGCTACTGATCCTTTGTTGCGAGCAAGTCTATTTACAGGTGCAGCTGAATTGACAACTCAGTTGTTAAGGCTTATAAGTATTCTTTGTCTCCCCTTGTGTCGAACCAATAAATTTGGGTTATACTACCCTCGAAGACTGTTGCGATCCCCTATACTTGTGGGTTATCAAGACTATTTTATGGCACCGTTGCCGGGGAGCATAGCTTTATTTATAAGCTCATCTGGAAGTGATATTGTTCGCTGCAACTCATTCATCATGGGTAAGCCTAATGATGGGAAGGTCCGCATTTTGCCTTCCACTACAAGAAGAGGTACAACTCTGAATTCCTCTGCTGCTCTTGATTCACCTACTGTCATAAGTCAACTTGTCACACCACCACAAGCTTCACGTGCTGGTACCTCTGCTGAATCTGAAATTGTCTCTGAAAATTTTGATGATGTCTCAACTGTGATTGATAAAAATATTCCTTCGGGTTCTTTCTTAGATGCTGCTATTGCTAAGTCTAAACAAATTGAAAGTACTGAAACACCTGATGAAAACACTATTACACCTGTTGGTTCTCCTGTGTCTGTTGAATGCTCTAGTGATGATCTTGATGATGCTTATGTGGAAATTGATGATAACTTTATTGATGAGTGCCTTAATACTGATGCAAGCGGCATTAAAAACCTTCTTGCAAAATATGCTGTTAAATATCAACCACCTATTGATCCTAAATTTGCCACTTCTCCCATATGCATTAAAGATAAAGATTTTAATTTCTCTCTTGATGTGGCACACATATCTATTGTTGAGAAATCACCTTTTTGTGGTACTGAAAAAGAAAGTGCTGTGGAGCACATGAATGAGCTCTCTATTATGAGTGGCTTGTTTTCTGATGATCTGAAGAAAAGAAGGTACTTTGTTACTAAAAATTTTCCCTTCTCATTAAAGGATGATGCTAAAGTTTGGTATAATAATTTGCCTCCTGGTTCTATTCGTAATCCTGATGAATTGCTTGATGTTTTCTTTCAAAAATATTTTCCTGCTAGTGCTCAACAAGCTGCTTTGAAGAGAATTTATAGTTTTGATCAGGAAGAAGGAGAGAAATTACCTGCTGCATGGTCAAGGTTTTGCTCTCTCATTAGAGCTCAGCCTGGGCATGATTTGGAAAAACATGATTTACTTGATATATTTTATAGTGGACTAACCATTGAATCTAGGGCATACCTGGATAGTTTTGCTGGTTGTGTTTTCAGGAAAAGGACTCCAGCCGAAGCTGAAGAATTGTTGGCTAAAATAAGCCAAAATCATGATGATTGGACCATACCTGAACCACCTCCAACACCAATATCAAAGAAGAGAGGGATGATTGAATTAGATGATGAAAGAATGGAAGAGGCCAAGAAATCTCTCATAGAGAAGGGTATTAAATCTGAAGATGTGAAAAATCTACCACCCATAGAAGATTTATGTAAGCCAATTCCTCCTTCATCCACCATTGAGGTACACTCTCTCCAATACTTTAATGAATATGATATCCCTTATGGTAAACCTCCTAGTCAATGTTTAATTAGATGAGTTGGATAATTTTATTGAAAAGCAAAACAGCTTTAATATGAGAATAGAAAATCATTTGATAGGAAATTCTCGTGCTATTGATAATTTGCATGATATTGTGGAAAGAACCTCTAATGATGTTAAAATGCTTGTTAAACACTTTCATATGGTTCAAACTCAAATTGATCAACTCACTAAAGTGCAAAAACATATGCTAGTTAACACTTCTAAAGAAAAAGATAAGCATGTTTTTGAAGTGACAACTAGAGGTGGTGCTTCTACTCAGGATCCCTTATATCCTGAGGGACATCCCAAAAGAGTTGAACAAGATTCTCAACAAGTTAAAGAAACTAGTGCTCCTTCTAAGAAAAAGAAGAAGAAACATAAAAGGGTTGTAGAATCTCCTGAACCTGTTAATGATCCTAATAGTGTTTCTATCTCTGATGCTGAAACTGAAAGTGGTAATGAACATGATAGTGATAATGATAAAAATGATGCTTCTGATAAAGAAAAAAGTGATAAGGAATTTGAAAAGAATGCTAAAAGTAAGAGAACACTAAAGAAGATTTTATTGCTAAGAAGCATGGTAATGAAAGAGAACCTTGGGTTCAAAAGCCAATGCCTTTTCCTGTTAAGAAACTTAAGTCAAAAGAGGAAGAACACTATAACAAATTTTGTGACTGGATGAAGCCTTTGTTCTTGCAAATCCCTTTGACTGATGCTATTAAATTGCCTCCTTATTCAAAGTATATGAAAGATATTGTTTCTAACAAAAGGAAAATTCCTAATGAGGAGATCTCTACTATGCTTGCTAATTACTCTTTCAATGGCAAGGTTCCAAAGAAGTTGGGAGATCCAGGTATACCAACCATTCCTTGCTCTATCAAAAGTAATTATGTTAAGACTGCTCTATGTGACTTGGGAGCAGGAGTTAGTGTTATGCCTTTCTCTCTTTATAAGAGACTTGATTTGGATAAATTGATACCCACTGATATATCTTTGCAAATGGCTGATAAATCTACTGCTGTTCCTGTTGGTATCTGTGAGAATGTTCCTGTTCAAGTAACTACCAATTGCTTGATTTTAACTGATTTTGTTGTTCTTGATATGCCTGAAGATGATAATATGTCTATTATTCTTGGGAGACCCTTTCTTAATGCTGCAGGTGCTGTTATTGATTGCAACAAAGGCAAAGTAACTTTTAATGTTAATGGCACTGAGCACACTGTTCATTTTCCCAAGAAGATTAATAGAGTGACTGGAGTTCATACAATCTCTAATTTGAGAGCTATCAAAGTTGGAAATATTGATTGTCCCATATATGAGCATCAAGAAGGATATCAAAATATTATGATTGGGACCATATCAATACAATATATGGTAACATGATTGTTTTGTGAAGTTTAATTCATTTATGTCATTTAAAATCTATTTGATAGCAAGACTTGATCAACCTTGTTAACAAATACATTTTAATGCATGGATGAGCTAAACAAGGTTGTGTTTCCTACCCTTTGTTTTACCTACTGTAGTATTGCTTAGTTTGTCAAAAAAAAGTTTTGTTGTTGTTGGTGTTTAATAATTTTTCTGCCTGAGTTTAATTTGCTAAACACCCAGAAAAGTGAATTTTTCGAAGTTTTAAAAAATCATTAAAAATTATACCATGAGTCTTATAAAAATGTGGGGATTCTGGAAATGCCTGGAGCTGACCAGGGGGACCCACCATGTGGCCACACCACACGGTGGCGCGGCCCACCCTGGCCCGCACCTGGGCATGGTGTGGGCCCCCCTGGCCCTCCACTTACTCATTCTCCTCCCTGGACACTCTCTCTCCCCGACCATTCGACCACCATTGCTCAAACATGAGTTCTTTCTGCGATTTTTCGAGTTTTTGGATCTCCTTGTTCAGCCCATCATTTGTGCTGAAATTTGGAGCATTTGATCTCCGGTATGTGACTCCTCCACCTATCCAATTAGAATTTTGTTTAGTGAAGTATTTGTTGAGTATTTTCAGATCATAGGTTGCAGGTTTGTGAGCTTGAATGTTTGTTTTAGACTTGGAAAAACTAGTTTTGATGCATGTTTAGCTCCCTGGCAATTCCCTATGACAGTTTCCTTCAACTAGATGTCTAAAAATCAAGTTTTGTGTTGTTTGTTAAAAATTTCAGAAAATGCATAACCACACTTATGGAGAAATCTTTGAGAGGAATGCACCAAGAAGGGAGAGGCCTTCAAGATCAACCACTAGATTGAGGACATCTTATAATGAAGATCTCATTGCCCCAACTATTGATAATGAGCATGATGATGGAGATGCACATCCATCTTCATTCCCTTGTACTAACTTTGTGCATAATGCAGGGATCTTGGAGGATTTCCTATTTCTTGTTGGTAGAGTTGGTTTAACTAATTATATGAATGATGAAAGAAACCAATATGCCATGCTCAATAAGATTTTCGTTGAGAGCTTTGTTTTTAACAATGCTCATTTTGGGCCAACTGTTTCATTCAAAATATATGAGATGCCTATCACCCTGTCTTTGTCAGATTTTTGTCATGTTATAGGTATTACATTATCTGGAACGGCAAAGAAGATTCAAGGTCGACCCACTGATTTACTTGAGCTATACCGAGGGGTGACCAATGATGATGATCGCACAGCTCAACGTGGCAAGATAAGAAACATTCAACTCCCAGCTATTAGATATTTTGCATATTATCTTGCTACTAGTGTGCTTGGTAGGGAGAACACGAGTAATATCTCTAACTACCATCTTGCTTTTCTGGATACCGCTCTTAATGGTAGAACTAGTTATAATCTTGGTGCTCTTATTGCTCGTCGCTTGGCTGCTAGGGGACCTATTTATGGAGGCATCATTGCCTCACGCATGTTAGCTCATCTAGGTCTTTCTGTTGATCCTAGTGATGCATTATTAGCTCCTCATAGACTTGATCTTGCTGCCATGAAAATGCATCAATTTGTTACATCTAATTCTTGTGAGGGTAACCTCGTTTATAGAATGCTATTTGCTGATGGAGAGGAGAGCCATATTCCCTAGCCGCAGCCTGCCTTGTTTGATGTTCGCAGGAGGCCTTGGTCGCGCTCAAAGGTGGAGATGGACGATCAGCTCCGTCTACTTGGTTTCCACGGGCAGGGTGACCAGGAGGGTCACGAGGCGCACGCGGAGAACCACACGGTGCATTACACCGGTGCAACCTCTGGTTCATATCAGGACAGGGAAGCATCCTCGTCATATTTTGGAGGCGCCTCTTCATGGCCGCGATGGGATTGACCTCCACTTAGGCAAAAAGCCTAAGCTTGGGGGGAGGTATACCGACAACTCACTCATTTACATATCTTGTTCGGTCGGTTCTTTGTATATTCATGTTTCGTTTTCTTTTCGTCCTTTTAGTTGTTTGTTCTTTGGTTTGCTTTCCTAAACACAAAAAGACCAAAAATATTTTCGTTGTTTCTCTTTGTTTACTTTCTTTAGTATTTAGTAGTAGTTTGCTTAGTTATTAATTTCGGTTTGCTATTTGAAAATCCAAAAATATTTTGCTTTGTTGGTTTGTTTCCTTTGGTGCTTATTTCTAAAATCGAAAACCCAAAAATATTTGTTGTTCTTCTTTGGTTTTGTAAAGCTTTATTGCAGAGAATAGCATTCTCCGGTGGCTCATGGAGCTTGGTTATCATTTTCATATTATCCAACTTGCACAAGTGAAAAGCAATGATGATGATTTACGACAACTTGAGTTGGGTGAGAGGCTGGTATGAACACTGTTTGTTTTCATTTTTGTACATATACTTATCTATGTGAGCATGCTTAGTTGGTTCGTGCGAGGTATATGTCATTTAATGGATGCTTAGTAGTTCATGTTCTCTCATGTTTAGTTCCAATTTATTAATAGTGGATAGCATGCCATGTTAATTTGCTTGCATTGTATTGTTCATAGTTTGGTATGACATTGTGGTATCCTCCTCTGAAGAAATTCATTTGATCGACTTGGCACATGCTCATGCATGCATATGACTAAACAAAAAGTCAATAAGCCTCGATGATTTACATTGCTTCAGAGTACTTGTATCACTTTTATGCCCCAGTTAATTTTATTATGTCGCAAGTATGATTATGATGGTTATTGCTCTCTTGATTGTCGCTTCCCAGTCTTTGCTAAGCCTTCACTTGTACTAAGCGTATGGTTCGCTTGTGCTTCCAAATCCTTAAACCAAGTTATTCCAAAGAGTCCACCATATCTACCTATCATATGGTATTTTCTGCCATTCCAAGTAAATTTTCATGTGCTACCTTTAAAACTTTCAAAATACTTCTCAATTTGTGACACTGTTCTTAGCTCATGAAGAATTAGTAGTTGGCTATGTCGTCTTCCATACTGAATTAAGTACCCCCCTGACTCGCATGCTTCATCAAGCTTGTCATTAATTTTGCAAAGAGCTGGTTAGACCATTATAACATCAAAAAAGTAAATTCAAAAAAAAAGACACTCCTCCATGGTATGAGAATGTTGGCAGGCACCCGTGGATTCGGCTAGCCATGGTTTGTGAAAAGCAAGGTTGGGAGGAGTGTCATACTATAAAAAGCATGCTATAAGTGCTTAATACAAATTCGGAACCGCTCTCAACTTGTTTAGTATGGAAGATGACAGAAACTCTATTACCATTCGTTGACAAAAACAATCACCTCTCAAAAACATTTTATCTCTGTTTCAAAAATAAAAAGCTCTAGCACATGATAATCTCTGCTTCCCTCTGCGAAGGGCCAATCTTTTACTTTTATGTTGAGTCACCATCCTCTTTCTTTCAGCACCTTCTTGAGAGCTTAGCTATCATTCTTAGTGCAATGTGCTTGTCCCAGAATACGGTTAATTGTGGTATAACTGTGATGCTTTTACCTTTGATAATATTTACCTCTAGTCTCACTTGAACTTCAGAGGTGCCTGGGCATTTATGTTTTGCGTGATTAAAAAACAGGCAAGCGAGATACCACTTTATCATGCTTTATTATGAGCTTTGCAATCCTGCTTAGAGATATGTTCTATGTTGTTTACTATTAAGATGTTGGTCTCTTTTCATGTTTGACATAGCTACTTTGTGATATTATTAGCATGTATCTTGTTATGAATTGTCTAAGCATTTGTCCATGTAGTGAGTATATATGTATTATATGAAGCAAATGTGTTCGTGAAAGTTCTTTTATCGCTCTCAGTTTTCAACTGAATTGCTTGAGGACAAGCAATAAGCTAAGCTTGGGGGGAGTTGATACGTCGAAAACGTATCTACTTTCCCGAACACTTTTGCTATTGTTTTACCTCAAACTTGTGTGTTTTGGATACAACTAACACGGACTAACGCTGTTTTCAACAGAATTGCATTGGTGTCTCGTTTTTATGCAGAAAATCAACTTTCGCGAAAATCCGTAGAAATTATGGAAAAGTCAATATTTAACTGGGGGACACACGGAGGCAAAAGGCCAAGTGGAGGTGGGCCACGAGGGGCCCACACCACACGGTGGCGCGGGTGGGCCCAGGCCGCGCCACCACATGGTGTGGCCACCTCGGCCACGCCCCCGACGCCTCTTCGCGACTACAAGACCCCTTTCGACCTAAAAACCGAGGGGGATTCGACCATTGCTCCAGAAACACTCCATAACGCCGCCGCCACTGAAAACCCTATTTCGGGACTAGAAACTCCGTTCTGGCACCCTGCCGGGACGGGGAATTGGAGGAGATCATCGCCGTCATCGTCACCGACGCTTCTCCATCGACCATCCATGTTTCCCCCATCCATGTGTGAGTAAACACCCGCTGTAGGCTGAAGGGTATGGAAGGGATTGGATGTGATTATTCATGTAATGAGTTATAAGATTGTAGGGGCATAGTGCCTAGTACCTTATGGGAGTGCTGTAGACTTTGTTGCAACTTGTTGTGCTTAATGCTTGATGCTAGGGCCCGAGTGTCATTGATCTCAGATCTGAACATGTTATTTATTCATGATGATATGCATTGTTTGTTGATCTTACCTTCAAGTTGTATACACATATTGCTGTCCGGAACCCGAGGCCCCAAAGTGACAGAAATTGGGACAATCAGAGGGGATGGTTGTGATGTGAGGATCACATGTGTTCACGGATTGTTAATGCTTTGCTCCGGTACTCTATTAAAAGGAGTACCTTAATTACCAGTAGTTTCCCTTGAGGCCCCGCTGCAAACGGGCTGGTAGGACAAAAGATGTTGTGCAAGTTTCTCCTTGTGAGCACGTACGACTACTTATGGAACGCATGCCTATGGTTACTTAGTACTCAGTTACTTTATTATTATCATCTGCAAATGCCTTGTCTTACTTATTACATGAATCATATCATCCATGCAGCGCCCATTCATCCATCCCTGTGCCTACAGTATTTTAAACCTGCTGTCTTCTGCAATATTTACTGCTGCCTTTATTTTACTGCTGTCTCTATTTTGCTACTGCTATTACTATAAAATTGTTGCTACTGATCCTTTGTTGCGAGCAAGTCTATTTACAGGTGCAGCTGAATTGACAACTCAGTTGTTAAGGCTTATAAGTATTCTTTGTCTCCACTTGTGTCGAACCAATAAATTTGGGTTATACTACCCTCGAAGACTGTTACGATCCCCTATACTTGTGGGTTATCAAACCCCAGGATCATCCCCGGGGCGATCGCCCGGGCGGGACCGTACCTCCGCAAGCAAACCCTCCTGCGGCCGGTCGGGCGAACCGTAACTGCGGTCCGGCCATCTCCGTCGGGTCATCCTCCACACGCAACCATGATCCGCGCAACGACCTCAACAACCGTCTTCACGAGGACATGCGCACCCGCATCGAACGCCGCCGAGAACGTCATCGACGGGAGTATTGGGATGACGACATCACCAAGGGCTGCCTCGCCCTCACTCCCGAATTCCGCCAGATCTCCTGGCCCAATAAGTTCAAGATCGACGTCCTCCACTACGATGGCACCACCAACCCCCGGGACTTCCTGCAGCTGTCCTCGCTTGCTGCGGTGGTCGCCGGGGCCGACGAGATCATGATGACCAACTGGTTCCCATTGGCCCTAAAAGGAGACGCCCAGTCGTGGCTTCTCAACCTCCCCAAGTGCTCCATCCGATCATGGCGGGCACTGAAGGAGGCGTTTCTGGGGGCTTTCCAGGGCGGGTACCACCGCTCGGGAGTTCCCAGCGACCTCCACGACTTCAAGCATCTTCCGGATGAAACTCTCTGCAAGTTCATCCAACGCTTCACCCAGAAGATGAACACCATCCCCTGCATCAAGGAGGAGCTGGTGATCCAGTCCTTCCACGCCAACGTTTGTCACATCCGGATGCGCGAGAAGCTGAGCACTCATCGCATCGAGACCACCCGTGAGCTCTAGGAGCTTGCGGATCGCTGCGCCCGCGCAGAGGAGGGGATCAGGGTCCCCGGGGAGGAAGAACCCGAGGACAAGATCACCCCCGCCAAGAGCAAGAAGCAGGACCCCGGTCCCGACAAGCGCGTCTTCGTCACCGAGCCTCTTCCCAAGAAGGTCAAGCCGACCTCAACGTCTGAGGACGAGGAGGATCCATGGTGCCACGTCCACCTCGACGGCAACCACCTACTCAAGGACTGCCGCAAAGTGAACGGCCTCGCCGTGCGCGCACAACTTCAAGGTGGCGTGGCCGGCCCAGGTGCCTGCTACAGCTGCGGACTCCCCGGGCACTACTCTCGGGACTGGCCCACAGGTCGCCAAGACGGTGGCGGCCGGGGGTGGGGACGAGGCGGAGGTCGCGGAGGCCGTGGCGGAGGGCGCGGAGGCCAGGGCGGACGCGGACCAAACAACCCGGCTCCCAGGGTGGCGGCAATGGACAATTCCAAGAGATCAACGGCGTCATCGGGTGCATCCACGGGGGAACCTCCCTGCCTCCCTCCAACAGCACTGGCAAGAGACTCGTCCGGGAGCTGAACGTAGTCGCCTCGGCGCCGCCGAAGCCCCTGGAGTGGTCCAATCAGGTCATCACTGTTGGCGTTATGCCGAACAGGTATCCTCACAGATTTGAAGTAAAGCCAGCATACCAGGGTGGCCCATAGTGGTGGTAAGCCGAAATCCGGCTTACCGGACGGCCCAGTATGATGAAGCGCAGGAGGCCCATCCGGCTAAGGGAAGGTTCCAGATGGTGGCCAGCATTGCGGAAGACTTAGCCCTCAAGGCAAGGCCCAAGCCAGATTAGATTAGAACTCTGTAACTTAGTCGGTAGGTTTCCTCCTGTAAGCCCTAGGCTGGACGCCTTTATAAGCCGGCCTACGGGGCGCCTTAGGGCACGACTCAATACGGTCCAGCTTAGACATATAAATCTCGACGAGAACTTCTGTCTCGGCGAGAACTATCATTGTAACCCGGCGATATTGCCTTATAGTGATTTATAGCAGCACGTAGGATCACGCCACCGTCGTGTGATCCGAAGCTGGGTAAACTTGTGTATATCCTGTTGCCGGAATACCCCACGTCTCCAAAATCCCTCTCTCTACCTAGCTCGATGGCACCCCTGCCGAGGCTAGATTTGACAATACCACGACAGTTGGCACCCACCGTTGGGCAAGAGATGTCCGGCGTTTCGTTCCTGTCGGGATCTATGGGCGACGTCGGCGACACCATCGCGGTCGGCTTAGTCAGCTACTTCGATGAGACTGGAGCCGGCCACGTTCTCAACGACGGCTTTTGGATGCCTGCAAAGGAGGATCCCGCTGGCTGGTCCACGGTCTCCATCAGCGGCATCGACATCTTTGTCGGCATCACCACCAAGGCTCTAGACGATCTCGGTATCACATCGAGCTTGCCCGCCACCCACCCTTGCAACTTTGAAGACGGATCGGATCTGGACTCTGAGGGGATCGCCGATCTCGATCTAGCCTTTGACGCTGATGATGAGGACTCCGAGGATGACGCAACCTCTAGTATGGCGGCGCCGGACTTCCACTTCGTCGGCATGGCTGGAGAAACCGGCTCAAACGAGTCGATGACTGAACCTGAATCGATCCTCCCTGCTTTGCAGGTTGGGGCAGATTCAGAAGCCGGATCAGGGGACACTACTCCTATGGAGCAAGACCACGAATCTGAAGGAGAATCCGATGATTTTAGCCGAAAGGTTCCGTCCTGCTTGGGACGCCCCGTCGAGGTTTTTATGGGTGATTTCATCTCTGATCCTAGGGATGACCCCAATGCCTCGAAAGCCGCCAATGGCGAAGAAAAGACGCCAGAAGTCGGACAAAAAAAGGTGGACTTTGTGCCACCGCTGGCTCCAATGAAGGGAACTAGCAAATTGCAGGCTGACGGAGAGAATGCTATTGCCGACGAGTTGGCGGAGAAGGAATTTGTGGACAAGATGGCAAAGCATGAGGAACTGCTAACACCACTCCCTCCTGATGCATCGCTGGAAGACATTGAGAGGCGTCGCGTTCTACTAATGGAACAAGCCAACAAGATAACGGAGTGAGAACTCGACCTCACAAATAAGGAAATGGAGTTCGTTCGCAAGCAAAGAGAAAAGGCAGTTGACGACGTTTTCCGTCCGCCTCGTGATAAGAACCTGCACAAGAAGCTGGATTTCCGCAGCAAGTGGGAAGATGAGCATGCTAACTCGGTCTGGAGAAAGTACCACCATGTGCGGGACCCGGTGACCAAGTTGTGCTACTTCAACACCCCGGCCAAGAACATGGAAGCAGCTCAGGAGGTCATGTTCGACAAGTCATTGGACCGCGATGCCCGCCTTAGATATTCGGCTTATTTACTTGAGGTTGCATAGCAGCAGGAAAACGACTCACAGGTCAAGTCGGGGAGGCTATTTGACGACTCTCGTCTTTGCAACTCGACTGCCAAAAAGCCGAACGCTGCTGCACAAGCAGACCCAGACGATGATCCGGCCGGCTCAAGCAGCCACAACAAAGGCGATGACAAGAGCCCGAAGGACAAGCAACCAAAGGGTGCGGAATCCCGGACAGGCTTGTCTTGCAATCGTGAGGCTGGCAATAGCCGAGGAGGACATCGAAGCCAGGAGAGAAAGGAGGACCCTCGGAAGGAAAAGACGGCACCACCCCGTCAGGAGCGACGACGTGAGGGGGAGAATCCACCTCGAAGGGAGGATAACAGAGATAATATGCCACCTCCACCGTCGCCTCCACTGCGCAAAGAGGGAGATAACCCCTCCAAGTACATACCCCCTCCACGGCGGCAAAGGACTCCAAGCCCTCCGCGCAACGCGAGTCGGACGAGTCAAAGCCGTCACAGGGATGAATCAAGGCGAGAAAAATCAGTTGATAAGCCGCCTGCAACTAATGATGTTCGAAGCCTAATCGAGGAGAGGAAGTCGGCTAGGGACGCCCAATACCTCGACCCCAAGTGTTTTGGCGGAACAATCAGAGAGCAAATCCTACCTCCAAATTTGTCGAACGTAACAAAGATGGTGGAGAAGTACAGCGGTACGGCTAATCCTGAGACCTGGCTCTCAGATTACGTGAGTGCTTGCGACATATACCAAGGCAGCGCCGACTCCGCAGTGCGATTCTTGCCCCTGATGTTAACCGGGACGGCATGCATGTGGATTGAAGGTTTGCTGGAAAGGATAGTTCATACCTGGAGTGACATGAAGCGCGTCTTTATTCAACACTTCTAGGGCACGTATAAACGCCCCAAGTCGATTTTCGACTTACAGCGGTGTGTGCAGGAAAAGAATGAGTCCAGCCATGAATTCGTTTCACGATGGAGCGAAATAAAAAACGCTTGCGAAGGCGTATCAGAGACACAGGCAATCCATGCCTTCAAGCAATCCCTGAGGAAAGGGACGACTTTCCGCTTTATGATCTACAGCGATGAGTCGGAGACCTTCGGCGGCTTACTTGCTTGTACAAACAAATACGCCGCAGCGGATGATGACAACAGGGAGCATGCCGAAAACCGCCGACACGAGTCCGGGAAAAAGAGGATTGAAGACCAAGCCAGCCCATCACACGAAGTTGCTGCTACCTTTGGTAAAGGCGGCAAGCAACAGAAAGTGGCAGAACAAAAAGCCGGCAAGCAACCAATCATCCCGGCCGCCAACAGTGAAGTACGACGACATTAAGCACAACCCCTGTGTTCATCATCTCAGGCCGGATGGGACAAGCTCCCACACGCTCCAGCAATGTCACATTAATCGCGACATCGCCAAGGACCCCAAAGCCAGCAAATCGAGGAATAAACGTAAATCCAGGAAGGACGACAAAGAGAAGGAGGAAGCTGCATCAAAATCTGATGGTGCAACCTCCAAAGAAGGAAAAGGAAGCAAGTTCCCTAAGCATGCTGAGAGCCTCATTATCAACCTGGCAACAGATTCGTCTCGCAATGATAAGGCGGCTTGGCGAGAACTTAATGCTACGGTGCCTACGGTGCCACAGTATTTGGACGGGTCCGACACACCCATCACATGGGATCGCAGCGATCATCCGGACAGAATTCCTACAAGGCGCACCTACGCTTTAGTCGTCAGCCCTATAGTCGACAAATACAAGTTGACAGAGGTGCTCATGGATGGAGGAAGCAGTATCAACATACTCTATGCTGCAACATTGAAGAGGATGCGTCTCTCCGAGTCACAACTCACCCACAGCACTGTAAATTTCATGGGATTGTGCCGGGACAACAAGCCTCTTCGATGGGACAAATCACCCTGAAGGTCACCTTTGGCAGTGCTGATAATTTCCTGATAGAGGATGTCTCCTTTGAGGTGGTACCATTTAAAAGTGCATATCATGCATTCTTTGGACGTCCGGCTTTCGCCAAGTTTATGGCTCGGCCCAGCTACATATATAGCAAGCTGAAAATGCCAGGACCCAATGGGATCATCACATTCAAGGGAGACTTCAAGAAAGCAAAGGAATGTGAAGCCATCAATGCCGTCCATGCTGAAGAACAAATATGTAAGGAAGAATTGGAGGATCTCAATGAGTCCTAATGAGATGTCGGCAACTGAAAAGCCTTCCTCTAAAGTCGACTCGAGCTTCAAACCGAAGGATGATACCAAGAAAATCAAACTCTCAAAGGATGATCCAGCAAAGGAGGCTATCATCGGTGCCGGCCTCGACAACAAATAGGAAGGCGAGCTCGTCAAGTTTCTCCGTGAGAACCGGGATATCTTTGCTTGGTCACCATCTGACATGCCAGGTGTCCCGAGGAAACTTGCGAGCACTCCTTAAATGTCAATAAGGACGCTAAGCCGGTCAAACAGGGCCTCCGACGGCTCGGAACTGAGAAGCGCAAGGCGGTTGGAAAGGAGATCCTAAGGCTCACTGCCGCCAAATTCATCCGTGAAGTTGTCCACACTGATTGGTAGGAAAATCCTGTGCTTGTTCCTAAGAAAAACACCTCCGAGCTACGTATGTGCATTGATTTCACTAGCTTAAATAAAGCTTGTCCTAAAGATCCGTTCGCTTTACCGCGTATCGATCAGGTCATTGATTCAACTGCCGGCTCTGAGATGCTATGTTTTCTGGATGCTTATTCAGGTTACCATCAGATAAAGATGAAGGAGTCAGATCAAATTAAGACGCCCTTCACCACGCCATATGGCAATTACTGCTATGTCACAATGCCTTTCGGCTGAAAGAACGCCGGTGCTACTTACCAAAGGTGTATGCAGCGGTGTTTGGACAAGCAAATTGGCCGCAATGTTCACGTCTATGTCGATGACATAGCGGTCATGTCGAAGAAGCGCAACGATCCTATCGCCGATCTGTCGGAAACCTTTGCAAATCTAAGGGAGCACCAGATGAAGCTTAATCCAGCAAAATGTGTCTTCGGAGTTCCCGCAGGCAAGCTTTTGGGCTTCATTGTTTCTCAAAGAGGAATTGAAGTTAACCCAGAAAAGATAAAGGCGATTCAGAACATAGAGAGGCCGACTTGTCTAAAGGACATGCTGCGGCTTACGGGTTCCGCCGGGGCTGTAAGCCGATTCATTAGCCGGCTTGGTGACAAAGCATTGCCCTTATACAAACTTCTCAAAAAGTTGGACAATTTTGTTTGGATAGAGGAAGCAGAGGCAGCTTTGACGCAGCTGAAGTATACATTGACACATGCTCCGATCTTGGCAGCTCCAAGGGAAAGAGAGCCGCTTCTGCTCTATGTGTCGGCCACCAATTTCATGATAAGTGCCGTCATTGTAGTGGAGCACCTGGAGGAAGGGAAGCAATGGTCGGATCAGCGCCCTGTCTATTTCATTAGCGAGGTGTTCTCATATTCGAAGCAGCGCTACCCCTACTACCAGAAGTTAGCCTACGGTGTATTCTTCGCCGCCAGAAAACTACGGCATTACTTCCATGATCACACAATCATGGTGGTCAGCAAAGCTCCATTGAGGGATATCACCAATAATGCCGATGCAACAGGCCGAGTTGCCAAATGGGGCATTGAGTTAGCAGCTTTTGACATCCTGTACAAGCCAAGGACCTCCATCAAATCTCAAGTTCTAGCCGACTTTGTTGCAGACTGGACAGAAGCGATGGAGAACACACCTTTGCCGGATTCTCAGTACTGGATAATGCATTTTGACGGCTCAAAGATGAAGGAAGCCTCGAGGGCTGGAGTAGTGCTAAAGTCACCTAAGGGTAACAAGCTCAGCTATGTCCTCCGAATTCACTTCAACGCTACCAACAATGTAGCAGAGTACGAAGCTCTCCTCCATGGCCTTCATATGGCTAAGGAGTTGGGAGTGAAACGTATCCTCTACTATGGAGATTCAGATCTTGTTGCACAGCAGCTTGACGGATGCTGGGTGTAGCGCCCCGACCCCGGAATTATACAGAGAGGCTATGTAACCCACAGGCTATGCTACATAATCGAAGGGCATGGGGTTACCTCTCCCACGCAACACCTCGATCATGCCATAAGCACTGGCATAGCTATCAATGTATAATAAAGATATCATGACTTGTGGAACAACTGGCACATCACAGACTCTACGACACAAAGAGATCATATAGCAACTCATATAACGAGAAAGATAAAAATTACACACAGAGGTCACAGACCAACAGTACATCATGCGGAAGCGAAGTAATTGTCTAACACAACGAGATCTAAAATATGGCCTAAGAGTCCTGCATATAAACAAATCCCAGCTATAGCTTGTTCCACTACGCCCCAAGCTGCCACCTGGGAACCCCAGACTACTCGTCGATGTCCACGAAGCACCCACCTGTCTGCTCAGTGTCGTCCTCCTCTGAAACAAGTAAATATTCAACAAAGAGAGACTTAGTACGACGTACTCGCAAGTTTAGTAGGGCGATATAGGCCCAATGATGGCAAGGCTCTAAAGATGTATAAAGTTTGTTTTGCATAAAGCTAGTTTTCATTTATAAATATATAAACGACCCATGGCATCAACTACTCAGAATGTTTTTCATAAAGGGGATAAGATAGTAACTTTTATCTTCGGTTCACCTTGAACCAACTTGTAGCCAGAACCCACTCACCTTCACCAAGGCACTCCCTCGAATCACCCTCGAGGAAATGAACCTTTTATCACACGTTGAAATTCAACCTCTAGTTGCCAAATTTTATTAGGTTAATGTTCTCTATGGTCTTATCGTATATTCCCAAGTCGTCCATAACCGCGGACACGGCTTTTCGAAAAGATTAGACCCTACAGGGGTGTACTAATTTACCCATTGGTACCGTCCGGCTCGCCTGATTAGCTCTCTTCCGGGGAAAGCTGGCAAGTGGGCGCGGTTAAACCTTTACCTCGCATGAGACTATCCAAGAGTCATTTGTGGCGACATGACAAGTTTACCCAGCCTATTTCAGCCCCTGCCCCCATCGCCACGTCCTAAACACCGTCATCCTCATCGTCTTTTTTTCCACCCACACACCCACACGCAAATGGAAATATCAAACTAGAGGACCCTAGGATACGCCCGCACAAGTTATTCAGTTAGTAAGGAGCCCATACCCCTACCAATGGAAGCACCCTCATCTTGGTTCAAGAGGTAAAGAACTCGCACCTAGGCGACAAGGATGAGGCAAAACACCATAACCCCGATGGTAACTCATCCAAGCCTTTTAAGCAATTTAATTAAATACCACAAGTAACCACCATGTCCGAACATTCCATCAACATCATAATTATGGAATTTAAACATCGGACAATATAACATTCGACTAAGCATAGCTAAACATATATCCAACAGTTATATATTTTATCTCCGACCAACACATAATACCTATGGTTCATAGGGGGAAACATGTGATGGTTTAGGGGACAATGCAATTCATAGGATACTCTACAACTTGATAAAAAGTGACATTGGAACCGAATGCAATATTATGGTGGATAAAGTAATTGTATAGAACAATAGGAGGCTATATGCCAAGAAGGTTAGGTTATCTCTTGCCTTGTTGACGGGGCGTGTAGTACTGCTCGTCGAAATAGGTAGGGGAACCCTCGACTCTGGAATCTATCGATACCCAAATAATAATAGAAGAACAAATAAATAACACGAAGACAAGGTGCAATGCACAAACATGATGACATGTCAAATTCATGCAACAATATCATCATATCATTTAACTAGCAATATTAAATGGAGTGCCAAATAAGTAGTGAAATTATTTGGAAGCAACCCCCCATATTTAACTTAATGTCCACATTGCTTATAAATTATTACATTGCTAAAAAGTGGTTTAAATATGCATGAACATGACATGAAATGATAGGTATTGTTCTTCTGATCGTTTTGGTACCTTATTTGTAATTTTCCAATTATCGATGAATAAATAGTGATTTAAATAATTATTTGAATTTAATGCGTTTAATCAATTGAAGGAATAACATCAAAGGAAAAATTTATGATCAGGATGTGATATTGGCATGGTTTGATAGCATTTGAAATGTTGATCACCTTGATATTTTATTCACAATTTTTGGTTAATTATTTATCGATTTATGATTTTTCCCAAATTAGATATTATTTATGTCATTTTAGGAACTCCTAAATGAAGGCAAAATATTTTACTCAAAAGAGCATGGCAATGTTACCAATAGGTAGGTATTGTTTTTCTGAACTATTTGATATTTTATTTTCTAATTTTGGAGCAGTATTTAAATAGTTAACAATTCTTTTATTTCATTTTATTTTTCAAAAAGAAAAACTAAACTTCAGACAGGCCGGGCTCAGCTCGGCCAGGCCAGGCCACAGGCCGGGCACAGGCCCGAAGCCTCCGGCCTTTGGCCGGCCCAGACTGGGCATCCAGGCCGGGCACCTGCCCGAAGCTGCCGGCCTCGTGCCGGCCCAGACCGTGCGTCCAGGCCGGGCACCTGCCCGAGGCATCCGGCCTCATGGCCGGCCGGGCCGGTTCCAGGCCGGGCGCACGGGGACGGTGATGGCGGCGGCAACCGATGGCAATTGACGACGAGAGAGGGAGAGGGGGAGCGGGAGGAGGCCAAGAGGACGCGGAGCTCACCCTCGTTGCTTGTGAGCGCTCGACGGTGGCGGGGGTGGACGGAGACGATGGAATCGATCCCGGCGAGCGGCGGAAGGGGGCGAGGAGGAAACGGACGAAGTCGACGAATCCCAACCTCCCGCCTCGATTCCTTGGTCGGGGAGGTAGAGGAGGACACGACGGAGGTTCCTATCGGCGTCGATCTACGCGGGGCGGACCTGGACGACGGCGACGAGCTCGGTAGCCGTGCGGCAATGGTGGAGCTCGGGAGAAAGTATGAGAGGGAGAGAGGAGAGGGAACGAGTGGAAAGGGACGCGGGGGAGCAAGGGAGCGCGTCGTGCGCGTCCTTGGCCACGAGGGCACAGCGATCGCGAGTGGGGCGGCAGCATGGGCAGCGGCATGGCGCCAGTGAGGGAGCTGCACTGTGGCGACAGGAAAGGGACGGCGTTTTTGCAAACCACCCCCCCCCCCCCCCGGCACCATTTTCTTTATTTACAAAAAGGTCCACCAACAACTTTACTGATTTAATTGAGGCCCTTAAATATTTTTGAAAATTATAGAAAAATTCAAATAGGCTCCCCATAACATGAAGAAGCTCCAGAAAAATTGGTGCTCCAAAATAAAATGTTTTGGACAACATTTGTTCACAGAGTTTAATTATGATCATATTTGGTAATTTCCAGAATGCATTTATTTGGAGAACTTAAGCATATTCAAAAATAATGAAAATATTCATGAAGGCTCCCAAAATATTAATGAAGCTCCCCATAATTTTATTTTGAATTTTTGGAAAGTTTAACTTGGTTTCAAAAATAGAAATTGAATTGAACCAATTTTGAATTCTCAAATTTATTTCTTGCTTGGGAATAGTTGGATTTTGAGAACTGGTCATAACATGTAATCTTGGAACTTCCTAAACAATTTGGAAGTCCAAGAATAATTTGGTTGCCAAGGTTGAGCAATGCATTTGGTTTTGATGGTTGGGAAGGGTGTGCTTCTCCATTTTAAATGTGTTTCCAAGTGTGGATTGTTAGGAGTAGCAAATTTCAATATGCATGCCATGATGCAAACATGATACAGAAAAAGTAAAAAAATTATTCATATTTTTCATGACCAAACTGGGGCTGTTACACTGGGACACAAAAAGCCCCACAATGGCGGAATAAAGGAGAACAGTCGACGAGTTCGGCCGATGTTTCGTCGGCTTAGATGTCTGACATATCTCTAGAGACGACAATGAAGCTGTTGACGCTTTGGCCCGGATAGGCTCCAAGAAGAGGGAGGTGCCTCCAGATGTATTTCTCCATCACCTGCATAAGCCGTCCATCAAAGGCGGCGACGAAGACTATCCATTGTTGGCAGAATCAGTTCAAGTATGCCTGGTAACCCCAGATTGGACCATGCCATACATTGATTTCCTGATTAATAAAAAACTGCCTAACGACGATGAAGTGTTGAGTCGTCAAATTGAACGCCGAACAAAGGCGTATACAATTATTGACGGGCAGCTTTACAAGAGGAGCACATCCGGCATCTTCCAAAGATGCGTCTCTCCAGAGGAAGGGCGGCAAATCCTTGAGGAAATCCACTCCGGCGAATGTGGGCATCACGTGACGGCAAAGGCGTTGGTCGCTAAGGCGTTTCGGCACGGTTTCTTCTGGATGACGGCTAAGGAGGATGCTATCAACATCGTCAAAACTTGTGAAGGATGTCAGCGCTATGCAAAGTAGGTTCACTTGCCAGCTCAGGAGCTACGCACGATCCCTATAACCTGGCCGTTCGCGGTCTGGGGGCTCGACATGGTGGGACCTTTCAAGAATGCAAGAGGAGGCTTAACGCATCTGCTGGTAGCGGTCGACAAATTCACAAAGTGGGTGGAGGCACAGCCCATCAAGAAACTCGACGAAGCTACAGCTACAAAGTTTATCGTCGAGATAACAACTCGATTCAGCATACCGCATATCATTATCACTGACAACGGCACAAACTTTGCCGTCGGTGAGCTATCGAAGTTTTGCAGCCGATAAAAAATTTGGCTCGATGTGGCATCGGTGGCGCATCCGCAATCCAATGGACAGGTAGAGCGCACTAACGGCATAATTCTACAGGGTATCAAGTCGAGGCTTGAAACTCCTTTGCATCGAGGAGCTGGCACATGGGTAGATGAATTGCCGGCTGTCCTATGGAGTATTCGTACTACCACAAACAGGTCAACTGGCTTCACTCCCTTCTTCCTTGTTTACGGTGCAGAAGCGGTATTCCCAACCGACATGATCCACGATTCGCCTCGAGTCGCAGCCTACGTCGAGAAATATGCGGAAGAAGCACGTCAAGACGGCTTAGATATCCTCGAAGAAGAAAGAGAGTTAGCTCTCCAACGATCCACCATCTATCAGCAACATCTACGTCGCTATCAGAGCCGTAGAGTGCGGAATCGATCTTTTCGAGAAGGCGACTTAGTGCTTCGGCTTGTGCAAAGCCGGCAGCACAAGTTATCCCCTCCATGGGAAGGACCTTTTGTTATCAGTAAAGTACTGAAAAACGGGTCATACTATCTCCTCGACTTAAGGGATTCAAAGAAAGATCCCAGGAAGAAAGGTCGCAAGAGGAAAAGGCTTGTAGATGATGACTTAGATGAGACGAAACATCCGTGGAATATCGCTCAGCTACGTCCCTTTTACACGTAACAAATTCTATTGTAACCATGTCAATGTGATCATGAAATAAAAATTGGTTTCTCTCATGTGAAATTCGAGAATCTGTATCATCCTTTATTTCCCAATGATCTTATTGTTATCATCTGTTTACCCGAAATTGCCTGTGTTGCTTGTTGGTAAACTGTCTTTCATGTTGAATCCGCCTTAAGGTGATGAAAAACAACATTTTGCCAAATTAATGTTTGTCTGATAGCTTTTTGCGCCGGGTTGCTTCAAAGCATTTCGGCACCAAAAGGCAGCACTTGATCTGGGTCTAAACAGATTGGTAATTGTGTACCCTGTTACTCAGCAAGTTTGCTTCGCAATAGGTTTGCCGGCGCTTAAAGGCTAAGGTGTCAAGGACAGAATAAACTGAGGCATAAAAATGCAAACTTGCAGAATAGATAAGCCGAACTAACACGGCAAAAGACTTAGTTGTTTACAAGCATTTCATACTGTTTGAACAGCTTTATACCTTAAACTTTACCTTTTCAGGAAGGCTGACTCAAAGGAGCAACTTCGGCTTATGCAGATTTGTTCGCCTCTTCGCCATTGTCATCGGACTGGACGGGGGTCGGCGGGCACGGCACTTCCTTGAAGATAGTGGTGAGGGAGACCATCTTGGCGACTTTGCTAGCATAGCCGGAGACGGAGTGGAGGATCTTCTTGCGCTCTTGATTGTCCAGCGGCGTGCCGTACTCTTTTTCAAGAGGAAAGCCGGATGCGACGCGCCAGGCTTCTGCCTCCGGGTAGTGCACCATCATTAGGCGCAAGGTCATCTTTGCGCCTCCACGAGCACTAGACCGCAGCCGTTCGTCAAAGAACGAAGTCGCCTTGTCCAGTTCGGCTGCCAAACCTTCAAGGTCCGTCAAGGGTTCGGGGTTGTCGGGAAAAAATTTCTCGGCAAGCTTCTTTCCCGAAGAAAGAATCTTCGGGAGGAGTTCCCCTACTTCCAAAATCCGGTCAAGCCCGTTTTCCGCTGTCAGCTCATGGCCATAACCCGCCGGAGCTGCAAAAGGCGAAGTTCAGTTATAAGAATGGCTAAGTCGAAAGGCAACGAAATTGGGTTCTTAAGTGAAACTTACTCAAAAGTTGGTTGTCGATGGCCAGCGATTCATCAAGACGCTTGTCAAGACGGTCCTGAACGTCACGGAGGGCATCCTTGTTTTTCTGCCTCTCCGTCTCTAGGGTCTGTTCGGCTTGGGCAAGGCTTTTCTTGGCCGTCTCCAGCTCCGCCTTCATCGTTCCATTAAGCTTGTTTAGCTCGATGTTTTCATTGTGGAGCCGGTCGATGTTGCCAATGTTCTCAGAAAACTCCTTGGCCTTGTTGATGGCGTCTGTGTGATACGTCTCCGACGTATCTATAATTTCTTATGATCCATGCTTGTTTTCATACCATTTGCTACATGTTTTGTTTACATCTTATAGCATTTTTATGCATTTTTGGAACTAACATATTAACAAGATGCCCTAGTGCCAGTTCGTGTTTTCTGCTGTTTTCCGTTTCAGAAAAGTACTTAAGGAAATATTCTCGGAATCGGACGGGACAAAAACCCAGGATCTTATAATTTCGTCATGCACACGGAGTCCAAAGGGGAGCCGAAGACGCACCAGAGGGTGACCACACCCTAGGGTGGCGCGGCCCACCTGTCTGCCGCGCCACCAGGTGGTGTGGCCCCCTTGGGCCTCCACCGACGCCGCCCTTTCGCCTATATAATCCCCCCGACGATAAAACCCTAAGTACCCGATCAAAATTCCAGAAAAACATCCGTCGCCGCCGCCGTCGTCAGCCCTAGTTCGGGAGGGTTCTGAAGCTCTCCCCGGCACCCTGCCGGAGAGGGGAATCATCGCCGGAGGGCTCTACACCACCATGCCCGCTTCCGGACATATGTGTGAGTAGTTCATCCTTGGACTACGGGTCCATGCAGTAGCTAGATGGTAGTCTTCTCCTCTTGTGCTATCATGTTTAGATCTTGTGAGCTGCCTATCATGATCAACATCATCTTATTATAATGCTACATGTTGTGTTTGCTGGGATCCGATGAATAGAGAAGTACCTTGTGATGTTGATTATTGATATTATCATGTCTATGTTATTTGTGATCTTGCATGCTTTCTGGTACTTGTAATTGCCTTGATCAAGTAGTTGCTTGTATCTCCAAGAGGGAGTATTTATGCTAGATAGTGGGTTCGGTCCCTGTGTGCCTTGGCTTGAGTGACAGAAACATATAAGGACGGGGGAGTGCCGTTGCTACTAGGGAGTAAACTTTATGCACAGTTCTTCATGCAATTGTCTGTTGCTTGCAACTTAATACTGGAGAGATTTTACGGTATGTTATCTCAAAGGTGGACTATTTAGGCATAGGTGTATGCTTGGAACAGCTATCTATGTATTTTGTCGTATTGCCCAAAGCATCTCATATAGACATCATCATCCTCTGTATTATGCAATGTTCATGCATTGTCATGCATTCTCTATTCTGTCAATTGCCCAGCTGTAATTTGTTACCCAGCATGTGTAGTATTTTATTTATGGAGAAGACACCACTAGTGAACTGTGGACCCCGGTCTATTCTTTTACATCTGCAATTAAATCAACTGCTCTACTGCTTTCATTTACTGCAAACAAGCTTCCTTCCACACATACATTTAATCCTTTGTATTCAGCAAGGCCGGTGAGATTGACAACCTCACTGCTTCGTTGGGGCAAAGTAGTTTGATTGTGTTCTGCAGGTTCCACTGTCTCCCCTGCAACAGCTCTTTTTCTGGCGCCATTGAAGTTGTGGACAACCTTCTGAAGCATTCCTCACTCCTACTGGTTCGATAACCTTGGTTTCTAACTGAGGGAAAACTTGCTGCTTTGCTCCTCAAACCTTCCTCTTGGGGTGCCCAACGAAGCGTGATTGATTAACACCTCTCGCGCTATCAAGCTCTTTTTCTGGCGCCGTTGCCGGGGAGTTAAGAGTGCTCAGTAAGAAGCTTCTCGAAGTACCAAACTTCTCACTCCTCCGTCAACAGCTCTTTCTGGCGCCATTGCCGGGGAGTAGAGAAGCTTCTGCAAGGGGAGTCTCTCAGTTCCAATCTCTTTACTTTGCTTTAGTCTTGCTTATTATTATTGCTTTGTCTTGTTTTGTTTTCTTATATCAAAAACACAAAAAAATTAGTGTAGAATTTATCTTGTTGCTTTCCTATATCAAAAACCCAAAAAAATTAGTTACTTGTTTTATCTTGTTCAATTCGGTTTACCTTGTTTTCCTCAAAAATGAGTACTGCTGAAAACACTAAGTTGTGTGACTTCACTAGTACTAATAATGATGATTTCATATGTACTCCTATTACTCCACCTGCTGCTAAGACAGATTTTTATGAGATCAAACCTGCTTTGTTAAATCTTGTTATGAAAGAGCAATTTTCTGGTGCTAGTACTGATGATGCTGCTGCTCACCTTAATAATTTTGTTGAACTTTGTGAGATGCAAAAGTATAAGGATATGGATGGAGATATTATAAAACTGAAATTGTTTCCTTTCTCTTTGAGAGGGAGAGCTAAAGAATGGTTGTTATCTTTGCCTAGAAATAGTATTGATTCATGGACTAAATGCAAAGATGCTTTCATTGGAAAATATTATCCTCCTGCTAAAATTATATCTTTGAGAAGTAGCATCATGAACTTTAAACAAATGGATAATGAACATGTTGCTCAAGCTTGGGAAAGAATGAAATCTTTGATAAAGAATTGTCCCACCCATGGACTGACTGCTTGGATGATCATCCAAACCTTTTATGCAGGATTGAATTTTTCTTCAAGAAACCTATTGGATTCAGCTGCTGGAGGAACCTTTATGTCCATCACTTTGGGTGCAGCAACAAAGCTTCTTGATGATATGATGGTAAACTACTCTGAATGGCACACTGAAAGGGCTCCACAAGGTAAGAAGGTAAATTCTGTTGAAGAAACCTCTTCCTTGAGTGAAAAGATTGATGTGATTATGTCTATGCTAGTTAATGGTAAATCTTTTGTTGATCCAAATAATGTTCCCTTAGCTTCTTTGGTTGCCCAAGAAGAGCATGTTGGTGTGAACTTCATTAAAAATAACAATTTCAACAACAATGCCTATAGGAACAATTTTGGTAACAACAACTATAAGCCATATCCTCCTAATAACAATTATGGTTATGGTAACTCTTATGGTAATTCTTACAACAATAATAAGTGTGTTTCCTCTGATCTTGAAACCATGCTAAAAGAGTTTATCAACATACAAACCGCTTTTAACAAAACTGTTGAGGAAAAGTTGGGTAAAATCGATGTTCTTGCTTCTAAAGTTGAAAGCCTTGCTCTTGATATAGATCTTTTAAAATTAAAAGGTATGCCTAACAATGATAAAGAGAGCAAGCCTTTTGCTAAAATCAATGCCATCCAAGTTAGAATTGATGATAATATTAGAATGTTGGCTGAACTACATGCTAGGTGGGAAAGAGAAAGAGAAGCCACTAAAAAGAACAATATGGTTAAAGTTTACACCATCACCACCACTAGTAATGTTCAGGTTTCACATGATAACAAGTCTATTAATGATAATGGTAAAGTTAACAATGTTGGCAATGTTTCCACTTCTCATGAAAAACGCTTAAAACTGCCAAAAGATACCAAAACTGCTAGTGATAAAGGAGCTGAAATTTTTCGAACTATGGGAGATCCTTCTTCCATTACTTTTGATGATAATGATTTTGATTTTGATAATTGCAATATCTCTAAAGTCATAATGTTCTTGCAAAAGCTAGCTAGAAGTCCTAATACTAGTACTATAAACTTGGCTTTTACAAAACATATTACCAATGCTCTCATGAAAATTAGGGAAGAAAAGTTAAAACTTGAAGCTTCTATCCCTAAGAAATTAGAAGATGTTTGGGAACCCATCATTAAACTGAAATTAAATTATTTTGATTGTAATGCTTTATGTGATCTTGGTGCAAGTGTTTCTATTATGCCTAAGAAATTCTATGATATGCTTAACTTGCCACCATTGGAGAGCTGTTGTTTGAACATTCATCTTGCTGATAATTCTACAAAAACACCTTTGGGAAGGCTTGATGATATCCATGTTATGGTTAATAATAACCTTGTTCCCATTGATTTTGCTGTCTTGGATATTGAGTGCAAAGCTTCTTGTCCTATTATTTTGGGAAGACCTTTTCTTCGAACTATTGGTGTTGTTATTGATATGAAAGAGGGCAACATTAGATATCAATTCCCTCTTAAGAAAGGTATGGAACACTTCCCTAGGAATAGAATGAAGTCACCTTTTGACTCTATTGTTAGAGCAAATTATCGTTTTGATGCTTCTTCTCTTGGAAATACTTGATGTTCACTTTCTGCGCCTAGCTGAAAGGCGTTAAAGGAAAGCGCTTATGGGAGACAACCCATCATTTTATTTTCAGTATCTTTTCTTTTATTTGAGTCAAGAAGTTTGTTTACTTCTGTAGCAACTTCTTTGTATCTTTATTTTCTTGCAATGTTGTGCCAAGTAAGGTCTCTAGTAGAAAGTTTTTGCTATATTTGGATTTCTGCACAGGAAACAGATTTCTGTCTGTCACCGTTAAATTCGTCATTTATTCCAGAAACGACGAAATGCTTTGAGATTTTGTGTGCTGAATCTTCATATATGTATGAAACTTTTTCTAGTTCAGTGATTGTCGATTTGAGCAACTCTAGTGCCTCGAAAAAATTCGTCTTTACAGACTATTCAGATTTTGACAGATTCTGCCTTTTATTGTGCATTGCTTCTTTTGCGATGTTTATTTGGATCTTTTTGATTCTTTGAGCATCAGTGGCTGTAGCTAATGTTATAATGCATTAAGGTGTGCTTGTGTCACAGTAGAACTTGTGAATTTTTGGTTTATGCACTAACCCTCTAATGAGAATTACTTTGAGTTTGATGTGGTGGAAGTTTTCAAGTAAGCAAAAGGGACGATATGATGAGATCAAGAAGAGTGAAAAGCCTAAGCTTGGGGATGCCCCGGTGGGTCATCCCCAGCAAGAAGACTCAAGCATCTAAGCTTGGGGATGCCCAAGGCATCCCCTTCTTCATCGACAAAACTATCAGGTCATCTCTAGTGATACTATATTTTTATTCCACTACATCTTATGTATTTTGCTTGGAGCGTCTGTTTTTATTTTGAGTGTGTGTTTTAGTTTGCTTAATAAGTTGGATCCTAGCATTCTTGTGTGGGAGAGAGACACGCTCTGCTTTTTCATATGAATACTCTTGTGCTTCGCTTATATTTGTTGAGTATTCTTAGCTACTGTTTGTTTTTTAGTAAGCTCTCGCTTTTAGCATGTTATCTTGTTTAGAGCTGCTAGTTCTTTGTGTTAAGCTCTCTTGTATTTCACTCTTATTTGTTAGAGAGTTGTTTTAGTTGCTTGGTTGATGTGTTAGATTGGAAAACGCTATGCTTGTGATAGTGGTATGAAATAGAGAAAAGCTGCATAGTCTTGTAGACCTTTGTGTAGATAACTTGCTCCTCTTCAATTATTTTGAGGTATTAAAATAACTAATGGTTAAAATATGTTGGTTAATGTTGTTAAGAGCTGATTAGTGAAGATGTGTTAGTAGAGCGTGGAGCCGTACTTTTCTGAACTAAAAACAACTTAAGTCAATAGTGTTTTAGTGTCGTGATTTCCTCTTAGTTGAAAAGAAGTTTCTAATGGTATAGTTACTGCAACGGTCGGGGAAGCCAACGGGGCACTTGTGTCGCCGCCACGATCCCTCTCGGGGTGTCTCTAACCATTTGTAAAACTTTGATACTGTTAGTTGTTTGCAATATACGACATGCTATGTGAGTTTTTGGTTTTTGGCACTTCCACCTCCATATTTTGCTAGCCTCTTCGGTACTTTGCATTGCCCTTTTTCACATTGAGATTGGTGCATACTTCGCAAGTACATCCAACCCCGTGGGAGATCTTTATCTTGTTCTCCTACACATAAGCCAACTATCTTCCTCAAAACAGCCACCATATCTACCTATCACAGCATTTCCATAGCTGTTCCGAGATACATTGCCATGCAACATCCATCATTTACATTACATGACTTTATGTCATTTTTACTTCATTACCATATAGTATTGCTTGACCATTTGAGTTAGTGTGATGCGTGGTTTTCCACATGTGTTACATCTTTTCCACACTACACTCGGTCTTGCATATCCACCATACACCATGTATTAGTCTTTGAGTTTTGAGTACACCAAAAAGTGTGATGATCATCTTGTAAAACAGAGTGTTGCATCTACCTGTGAGCATATTGAAAAGAGTCCAAAGTGGCCAATCAAAAGAGTCCAAAAGAGACCAATGAGAGAAAAATATAAAAGAGCCACAAAGGCCTCGAAAAGCAAAAAGCAAAAAAGAGAAAAAGAAAAAAGAATATAAAATGAGAGAGGGGGCAACACTACTATCCTTTTATTCCACACTTGTGCTAGTAGCACCTACATCATTGTAGTGAGTTTTCATGCTTCATTAGTATAACTATGTGGGGACCAAACGTTATAGAACTTGGCTTGTATATTCCAACGATGAGCCTCCTCAAGTGAGCTCTAGGTCTTCATGAGCAAGCAAGTTGGATGCACCCCCACTAGTTCCATTGGAGAGCTTCCATTCATATAGCTCTATGTGCATCCGTTGCATGGCAATCACTACTCCTCATTCAGTGTCTACTACGAGACTTCCTCTTGTCTTGTGGTTACCTCTTCCACTGTTTGAGCCTTTCTTTTTGGCCTTCCAAACCCCCATCATTATTCTCTTTGCCATAACCTCATGGTGCCAAGCCTTCTTCTTGCTTGTATTAGTTGAGTGGACTACATAACAGTTGATAAGTTAAGTGGATGGATTAAGGACACTTGACTTGAGCTTGGCTATTTCTATTATTAACTGAATTTGATGCTTTGAAGATTGATTGACATTTTACATTGGAGACACAATTTACTATTCTTCTTTCTAAACCTTATGTATGGTTCCTAGTCTCCAACACGCTGATTCATGAAAAGTTCTAGCTTCTTTTAGCTAGCATTTGTTAATCATTGTTTGCTTAATGTCAACTATAGACAATTGTTTTGGATCACCTTATTCACATCATGTGTTTTGCATTACTATGTTGATCTAAATTGTGAGTTTGCATGTCTCCTAAGAAATTATTTGTTATCGTTCTACCTACTCGAGGACGAGTAGAACTAAGCTTGGGGATGCTGATACATCTCCGACGTATCTATAATTTCTTATGATCCATGCTTGTTTTCATACCATTTGCTACATGTTTTGTTTACATCTTATAGCATTTTTATGCATTTTTGGAACTAACATATTAACAAGATGCCCCAGTGCCAGTTCCTGTTTTCTGCTGTTTTTCCGTTTCAGAAAAGTACTTAAGGAAATATTCTCGGAATCGGACGGGACAAAAACCCAGGATCTTATAATTTCGTCACGCACACGGAGTCCAAAGGGGAGCCGAAGACGCACCAGAGGGCGACCACACCCTAGGGTGGCGCGGCCCACCTGTCTGCCGCGCCACCAGGTGGTGTGGCCCCCTCGGGCCTCCACCGACGCCACCCTTTCGCCTATATAATCCCCCCGACGAGAAAACCTTAAGTACCCGATCAAAATTCCAGAAAAACATCCGTCGCCACCGCCGTCGTCAGCCCTAGTTCGGGAGGGTTCTGAAGCTCTCCCCGGCACCCTGCCGGAGAGGGGAATCATTGCCGGAGGGCTCTACACCACCATGCCCGCCTCCGGACAGATGTGTGAGTAGTTCATCCTTGGACTACGGGTCCATGCAGTAGCTAGATGGTAGTCTTCTCCTCTTGTGCTATCATGTTTAGATCTTGTGAGCTGCCTATCATGATCAAGATCATCTTATTATAATGCTACATGTTGTGTTTGCTGGGATCCGATGAATAGAGAAGTACCTTGTGATGTTGATTATTGATATTATCATGTCTATGTTATTTGTGATCTTGCATGCTTTCCGGTACTTGTAATTGCCTTGATCAAGTAGTTGCTTGTATCTCCAAGAGGGAGTATTTATGCTAGATAGTGGGTTCAGTCCCTGTGTGCCTTGGCTTGAGTGACAGAAACATATAAGGACGGGGGGAGTGCCGTTGGTACTAGGGAGTAAACTTTATGCACAGTTCTTCATGCAATTGTCTGTTGCTTGCAACTTAATACTGGAGAGATTTTTTTTTTTTTTTGAATAACATAACAGTAGGAAAGACTCCTACTGCTTTTCCATTACCCAAAAAGCCAGCCAATTACAATATTTACAAAGGGGTGGGGGGAATTGGAACCCCCAATAAAAGAAATCAAAGGTTTATTACATAAGACAAGATAAAAGCATGCATAGAGGACTTAGTCCTATGAACCAATAGGGAAAAATCTTCCTTAAATCTGTCCTTCCAAGACGAAATGGATGGGGGTACACCCTCAAATAACATCCTGTTTCTTTCCTTCCAGATACTCCATGCACCTGTAATTACAATCTCCATAAACATTGGCTGCCTCCAATTATTCTTTGCATCAGCAATTATATCCAGACGACTCCCATCCTGTCTCCAGCTTATGCCCAAAATGTTCCAACAGCTCATGGAGAAAGGACATCTAAAGAAAAGGTGTTCCAGGGTTTCCTCTGGAGCAGGACTACACATGAGGCAAGAAAAATTATTTCCAATGTTGTAGTGTCTTCTGCGCAAGATGTTCCGAGTGTTCAATCTATCAGATAGCAATAGCCAGAAAAAGAATTTTAACTTGGGCGTCGACTTGGCCTTCCAAATCCAGAGGAAAGATTTATGGGGTGTAATATTTCTGAAACAGAACTCATAATATTTGCTGGATGAGTAGTTACTGGATCCCCAAGTAAGCTCCCAGTCATCTCCATGAACAGAATTATCCATGGTAACATGCTCAGTAATTTCCTGTAAGCTTCTAATCTCATCCATAGCTTGGGGGGAGACAGGTAGGTGAAACAGACTAGCAAGATTATCTGCAGTAAGAAAAGCCTGAACAGAGATATCTTCCTGTAAAGCAAATGAGAAAGCTCTTGGATGTGAAATTGCAAGCTCCTCAGCTATCCAGGCATCTTTCCAAAACAAAACTGTTGATCCAGAGATAATTCCAGCCCTAGTCACTCCTCTGAATAGATCATTAAGCTTGAAAATGTCCTTCCACCAAAAAGATCTGCATGGGGCCAAAGCATGTGGAACTCTCCCCGTGTAATATGTGTTCCATAGAAGATGAACCCACGGAGTGTCAACTCTATTATAAAATTTATGCAGAGATTTTAAGAGCAATGCCTCATTCTGAACTTTGAGGTTAAGAACCCCAAGACCCCCCTTCTTTTTGGGTTTGCAGACCTCCTTCCAAGCAATTAAAGAGTTGCATTTTTCCCCATCATCAGTTTTCTTGTTCCATAAACAATGTCTCCTAATTTTGTCGATATGTTCCAAGATCTTAGCAGGCAGTTTGATATAACACATTGTGTATATGGCCACAGAGGATAACAAAGAATTTATAACAGTAACTCTTCCACTATAGGCCATCATCATGAAATTAGCTGAAAGCTTCCTTTCAATCATGTCAACAAGAGGCATCAAGTCCTGGACAGTGGGTTTTGTAGTACCCATAGGGAGACCAAGATAGGTAAAGGGCAGCTGCCCAACCACACAACCAAAAATGCCAGCTAAGTTTTGAGCAGAAGATGTTGACATATTCAGAGGGATCAAAGAGGATTTATGAAAATTAATATGAAGACCAGTAGAAGCAGCATATTTCTGGAGGATATCTTGCATGATGGTTATCTGTTGAGAGCAAGCAGGCATAATAAGAATTGTGTCATCGGCATACTGAACCACAGGATAATCTGCTCCAAAATCAGGGGATAGGGGAGGCTTCAAAATATCATGCCTAAATGCTGAATTAATGGCTGATTGAAGGAGATCAGCAGCCAGAACAAAAATTAGGGGTGATAGAGGGTCCCTTGTCTCACCCCTCTCTTGCAGTGAAATTGTCTGCCTGGTGTGCCATTAAGCAAGACAGAAGACATTCCAGATTCAAAGATCAATTTGATCCAACTCAACCATCTACTATCAAACCCCATTTTTTCCATAATTCTGAGCATAGCAGCATGGTCAATGGTATCAAAGGCTTTAGCAAAATCCAGTTTAAGAACAATTATTTCTTTTCTAGAGGCCTCACATTGATAAATGTATTCAAAAGCCCAAGCAAGACAGTCCTGAATAGTTCTCCCTTTCAGAAACCCATATTGGTTCTTATGAACAATTTTCAAAACCACCTTGAAACCCATACTGGAGAGATTTTACGGTATGTTATCTCAAAGGTGGACTATTTAGGCATAGGTGTATGCTTGGAACAGCTATCTATGTATTTTGTCGTATTGCCCAAAGCATCTCATATAGACATCATCATCCTCTGTATTATGCAATGTTCATGCATTGTCATGCATTCTCTATTCTGTCAATTGCCCAGCTGTAATTTGTTACCCAGCATGTGTAGTATTTTATTTATGGAGAAGACACCACTAGTGAACTGTGGACCCCGGTCTATTCTTTTACATCTGCAATTAAATCAACTGCTCTACTGCTTTCATTTACTGCAAACAAGCTTCCTTCCACACATACATTTAATCCTTTGTATTCAGCAAGGCCGGTGAGATTGACAACCTCACTGCTTCGTTGGGGCAAAGTAGTTTGATTGTGTTCTACAGGTTCCACTGTCTCCCCTGCAACAGCTCTTTTTCTGGCGCCATTGCAGTTGTGGACAACCTTCTGAAGCATTCCTCACTCCTACTGGTTCGATAACCTTGGTTTCTAACTGAGGGAAAACTTGCTGCTGTGCTCCTCAAACCTTCCTCTTGGGGTGCCCAACGAAGCGTGATTGATTAACACCTCTCGCGCTATCACTGTGTTAGACAAACTGTCAGCAGTATAACAATAAGCCAGATACAAGAAGATAAATGTTTTCGGCGTACATACCTTGGTATGCGACGCGATCCGCCTCAAAACGGCGATCATGGCGTCCTTGTTCACCAGCTCAGTCTTTAGCCGGCGCATCTCCTGATTTCGCATACCCAAAACATTAATGGTTTCAGCGTCAAGTTTTCAATGGATCTGCGTAAGGAGTTGCTAAAAGCCTAAAGCTATATTGACAAAGGTGGCTACAGGACGGCATTTTAGGGCTAGGGGGCTAAGCATATGCATACGCATTGACTCGGACCACCATGTCAGCTAGTTCTTATAACTTAACCCGGCATAGTGCTCGGGGGCTACTGGGGAAGTTATTTACCTGGTAGTTCTCGCGGAGAAGGGACATGTCGTCCTCAAAGCTCTCAGCAAAGTAGTTCTGCTGGTCTTCGAGAATCTCTATGACATCAAAGGTGTCATAGGCCTTGGTTTGTTCCGGTTCATCATCCCGAACGGTTGTTCCCTTCTTTCGGGGTAGCCGAGGGGCGCGTATGAACCGGCTCATGAATTCTGGCTTGATGTATCCCTCTTCGTCAAAGGCCTCTGCCTTGATCGGAGGAAAGGACGGGGCATCATTAGCCGGAGCTTCAGCAATTGGTGGGGAAGGAGGTGCTTTCGCCTTTCCCGTCATCCCCGTCCATTGCGGGGGAGGGATAATCCCGGCTCTTCCCAGAGTACGGCCTGCCGCCATGGTGAGGGTACTCTCTTCAACTGGATTCGGCTTTGGGACCAAAGGAGTAGCAGGAGCAACAGCGGGAGATGTCTTCTTACGCGTGGCGCACACCTTTCGTTTAAGGGAAGGACCCTTCTTTATCTTGCAAAGGTAAAGGGTCAAGCTTAGCAAATCCGGCAATGCTACAGAGTAAGGAGGAGATGTTGTCAGCCGACTTACTTCTTGCTGGGGATATTGAGCCCAGCGAGAGCGTCGTGATCCTTTGATGAATTGGCGCCAATCATAGTAGACTGGCTTTTCCTCTTCCGGCTCTCTACAGTAGCCGAAGAAAAGGAGATGGGCCGCGTGGGCACCTTGCTGGATGATGGCTTGCCAGTAGGACGAGCGGTGGAAACTCCAGAAATCTGACATATTACATGATTAGTCCATGAAAGGCAAACTCGAAGTCCTTAAAGAATTGAACTTTGGTTCGACAAAGTACCTCTGGGGAGGGTTGGATGCCGTATACATCGGCAGCGATTCTTCGTATTGCCGGCCTTCGTTAGGCCGGGCTTTGATGAGATTGTTGAAGTGAGCCTCAAAGAGGTCTTGCTCCAGGTCCTCCTCACTGATCCGCATGGGATCAGAGTTGCCCGTGTACTCGCATAAAAGCCGAGCACGATGTTGCAGGGGCTGGATCCGTCTCTTCATCCAGCAGATTATTGTGTCCGCCCCAGTTAGGGGAGGAGTGCCGGAGGTCAGCTCTGTGATCCTAGCCTTGATGGCGGCAAGCTCTGCCGGCATTCTTGCTACCGGCTTCTTCTTCCAAGAGGGGAGGGGAGTTCCGGCCCTATCTACAAAAGAAGCAAGTCCCTGCAGCCGGTTTGGAGGCGCTACGTCCTTGCAGTAGAAGAAGGTGGACGCCCACCCCTTAGCCGAATCCACGATTGGCACCTGAGGGTACCAATCTATATCCCGGTGGCAATTAAAGCTGATGGAGCCGGTAACCAGCAGTTCCTTCTGAATTGTCTGCCTCTCTTGACTCCAAAGCAGTACTGGAAGAAGTCTAACCTAGGAGCTAATCCTAAGTAGCCTTCGCATATGTAGAGGAGGCTATTGGGGGTAATGTTATGAAGCTGGAGACCATAATGGTCCAGTATCTCAATCAAGAAAGCCGAGGGTGGCAAAGAGAACCCCCTGACAACGTTGGAAGAGAGAAGTACCCATTCATCCTTGACAGGAGTTGGAGACGGGTCACCAAGGGCGGACCGCCAAGACGGCGCCGATTCTGAAGACGGAAGAATGGCCCCATCAGCCGTCATTCCCATCAGTTCGACATCATCCACCACTGAGCAGACCCAGTTGTGGGTCGGATTGCTGGCAGCTCCCTTGTTGTTGCCGGCTTCTTCGGCATCTTCTTCGTCGGCGCTAAGCTCGTCAGTTGCAACTTCAGTGGCAGCGGAGGCAGAGGCTACCGTGGCAGCGGCTTCGGTTGCGGCTTTTGCTAGAGCCACTTCGTCGCGGATTCTTGCAGCGGGGGAATCCACCGGAGTGGAGGAGGGAGCTGCAGTAGCAGCGGCAGATGGCACGGTGCCGGCGGTGGCGGCCGTGGACGCAGAGCCTCCCATCGGCGGCGCTGAGTCGAGCGGCGTGGCATCGATGACGGGAGAGCTCGGGGAGCTGCATGCCATGGAGCACGCAGAGATGAAGAACTCGAGCTCGGGAGATGAGATCCGGAGGAGGAAGAAGGTAGGGTTGCAAATGGTGCTGTGACTATGGCGAAGGCGAGGCGGCCCGAATTTATAGCGGACGCGCCGAGATTCGCGCAACGGTCCGGAGCCGAGATTTTCGCCATGCATCACGGATCGATTCGTTACGGGAGGTTTCTTCCCTCCGATGCCTCGGGTCTTGCGCAGGAAAAACGGAAGTTAGCCCCTACGTTCAAAGATGCTTCTCCACTCACTCTGCCGGGTCTGATAGAGCCGTCAAATCGATGGACGCGTGTCAAAGTGCACTCGAGTGTTTTTCCGGCATAACAAGCCGGCACGTTGAGATCAACAAACAAGTTCGGCATGATTGCAGGTTTCTGGGAATGCTCCAAGACTGAAGACGGATGAAGAGTTTCTCGGACAACGCTTTGTTGGGAGAATGAAGCCAACCGCGCAAGTACTTGAAGCTTTCCGGGGGCTACTGTTGGGGTTATGCCGAACAGGTATCCTCACAGATGTGAAGTAAAGCCAGCATACCAGGGTGGCCCATAGTGGTGGTAAGACGAAATCCGGCTTACCGGGCGGCCCAGTATGATGAAGCGCAGGAGGCCCATCTGGCTAAGGGAAGGTTCCAGAAGGTGGCCAGCATTGCGGAAGACTTAGCCCTCAAGGCAAGGCCCAAGCCGGATTAGATTAGAACCCTGTGACTTAGTCGGTAGGTTTCCTTCTGTAAGCCCTAGGCCGGACGCCATTATAAGCCGGCCTACGGGACGCCTTAGGGCACGACTCAAATACGGTCCAGCTTAGACATAGCAATCTCGGCGAGAACTTCTGTCTCGGCAAGAACTATCAGTGTAACCCAGCGATATTGCCTTATAGTGATTTATAGCAGCACGTAGGATCACGCCACCATCGTGTGATCCGAAGCTGGGTAAACTTGTGTCTATCCCATTGCTGGAATACCCCACGTCTCCAAAACCCCTCTCTCTACCTAGCTCGATGGCACCCCTACCGAGGCTAGATTTGACAATACCACGACAATCACCTTCGACCCGGAAGATCACCCCGACAACACTGTCGGGGTAGGGACACTTCTCCTGGTCGTGTCGCCCATCATCCACTACTTCAAGGTCACCAAGATGCTGGTCGACGGAGGCTCCAACCTCAACCTGCTAACGGCGAAGGTCTTGGCCACCCTGCAAATTCCCTTCTCCCGCCTGCAAGACACTGGCTTGTTCCAAGGCATGAACGGGAACGTCACGCGGCCTCTGGGGAAGATCACTCTCCCGGTCACTTTTGGTGATCCCGAGAACTTCTGCACCGAGGAGATCGTCTTCGACATCGCCGACACGCCGCTCCCATACAACGGTATACTTGGCCGGCCTGCGCTGGCCAAGTTCATGGCCGTCTCCCACTTCGCCTACTAAATGATGAAAATCCCGACGGCTTGGGGCGTGATCAAGTTCAAGTCCGACATCAACGACGCCATCTATTGCGTTCAGAAGATGAACCAGACGGTGGCCATGACGATGGACACCCGACAAGATGAGCAGGACGTTGGTGCCGATGCACTCTCCGGGGGCGGAGGGTACCTCGGGGGCTCTTCGCCGACTTCCTCCAAGAGGGCGCCATTCCACGGCGACCCATAGATGACCAAGAAGGTGGCACTCACAAGCGATGGTTCCCGCACCATCACCATCGGTTCTCACCTCGTTGACAAATAAAAAGCGCGCTCGTCGCCTTCCTTCGGGAAAACTCTGACGTCTTCGCATGGGAAGCGTCAGATTTTCCTGGCGTACCAAGGGAGGTGATCGAGCACAAACTGGCGGTAAACGCGGACGCCCGCCCTGTGAAGCAAGTTCTGTGAAAGCAAAGTAATGAAAGGTTGGAATTCATCGTCTCCGAGTCCGACAAGCTGCTGGAAGCCGGCGTCATCAAGGCGGTGCCTCATCCCACTTGAGTAGCCAACCCAGTGGTAGTGCCAAAACCGATGAGCTCCAAGGTGTGACTCTGCATCGACTTCACGGACCTGAACAAGGCCTGCCCCAAGGACCCGTTCCATCTACCGTGCATCGACCAGATCATGGATTCCACGGCCGGCTGCGAGTCGCTGTGTTTCCTGGATGCCTTCTCCGGGTATCACCAGATCTTGGTGGCGGGTTGAGGATCAGGAGAAGACGGCCTTCATCACCGCCAAGGGCTGCTACTGCTATACCCGGATGCCTTTCGGCCTTTCGGCCTCCGGAACGCCGGCGCCACCTTCCAGCGCACGATGCATGCGTGCCTTGGGCCTCAGCTGGGCCGCAATGTGGAAGCGTACATCGACGACATCGTGGTCAAGACCTGGTACAAAAACTGCCTTGTCCAGGACCTGCACGAGACCTTCGACAACCTCCGCCGAGTCAACTTCAATCTCAACCCCGACAAGTGCGTGTTCGGGGTCCCATCCGGCAAGCTACTGGGTTTCCTGATCTCCCACTGGGGGATTGAGGCGAACCCCGACAAAATCAAGGCCATCGAACGAATGGAGGCGCCCCCGTGGGACAAGGATGTGCAGCACCTCAACGGGTGCATCGCCGCACTCGGGCGGTTCATCTCAAGGCTTGGAGAGCGGGCTTTGCCGTTCTTCAAGTTGCTCAAGAAATCGGGCCCCGTGGAATGGACCCCCGAGGCCGAGGAAGCTCTCCAGTTCCTCAAGCGCTACCTCGACTCACCACCAGTCCTCGTGGCCCCAGTGGAGAAGGAGCCTCTGCTGCTATACATCACGGCCACCAACCAGGTGGTCAGCGCCGTACTGGTAGCTAAGCACGACGCACCTCCGAAGAAGTCGAGCAAGGACAAGCGTCCTGGGGATCCGTTCCCGGGGCAGTCAAGCAAGAAGGGGCGGCCGGGCGACCAGGGTTTCGAAGATCCCAGCATCCCGCCCCCTCCCGTCGTCATCGAACCCCACATCGAAGGAAACGAAGGGATCCACTCCGAGGCGACCCAGCCGGGGGTTACTCCAACAACACCCCGGGGCACCGAGGACGTGGAGGACGCCGAACACGCCAAAAGTCTGGCAACCCGCAAGGTGCAGCATCCGGTCTACTTCATCAGCTCGGTGCTGCGTGACGCCCACGAGTGATATCCCATGATGCAGAAGCTTTTCCTAGCAATCCTCATTGCTTCCCGCAAGATGAGGCCATACTTTGAGGGGCACCCAATCACGGTGGTGTCCAAGTACAATCTGAGAAGCCCCCTGGAGAACCCGCTGGTCACTGGACGCATCTCGGCGTGGGCCATGGAACTTCAAAGCTTCGGACTCAAGTTCAAGCACACGGACAACATCAAGGACCAATCATTGCCTGACTTCATGGCCGAGTGGACCGAGACGGCGTTCAACAACCCAGAGGAGGAGACAACCTTCCCGGGAAGGAGGATCCCGACACCTGGACCATGCACTTTGATGGCTCCTATACCAAGGGGCAGGGAGATGCTGGGGTCGTCCTCACCTCGCCTACCGGCGACCGCTTGAAGTACGTTGTCTAGATGCACTACCAAGGAAACACCTCAAACAACACGACGGAGTACGAAGGTCTGCTCGCGGACTTCGTGCTGCCATCGGCCTCGGCATCGGCAAGCTCGTCGTGAAGGGTGACTCTCAGCTAGTCATCAAGCAAGTCAACAAGGAATACGCTTGTCCTCAGATGGCGCCATACGTCAAGGAAGTGTGGAAACTCCAGCGGCGCTTCAGCAGCTTCAGTGATGTTTACGTCCCGCGGGAGGAGAACACATCCGCGGATGAGCTGTCGCAACTAGCGTCCAAGCGAGAACCAGTGCCTCCCAGGATCTACATCGAGGTGCTCCGGCAGCCTTCAATCTCTCTCGGGAAACTCAAGCCAAGGTCTGCATCGACACACGAGGCTGGCAACCCTTCTACACCGACAACACAGGTAGCCAGCCCGGAAGCTCAAGACCCGGCAGTGCCAGCGGTGGGAGAAGCTTTGCTTCCTCCTGACCAGATGGTACTGTTGGTGGAACGAACTCACCCACCATGGGCTCAGGACATCGTCAAGTACATGGTGGAGCACGCCCTCACGGAGGACGACCACGAGGCCGAGCGGGTGGCCCGCCAAGCCAAGCTCTATGTCTTAATTGATGGCGAGCTCTACTGGCGACACGAGAACGGAGTCAAACTGCGATGCATAGCACAAGAGCAGGGCCAAGAACTGCTGAAGGACATACATGACGGGACATTCTCGAGTCACGTGTCATCGAGGTCACTAGCGGGGAAGGTCTTCCGCCAAGGATTCTACTGGCCAACAATACTTCACGATGCGGAGTAGCTAGTCAAGACCTGCGAACCTTGCCAGTACTACGTGAAGAACACGCACCAGCCGGCTCAAGCACTGCAGCCGATACCAATCTCCTGTCCGTTCGCAGTCTGGGGGCTGGACATCGTCGGCAAGATACCAAAATCTGTGGGAGGACACGAATACCAGTCTGTGGCAATCAACAAGGGTGTGTTTGGTTCCAGAACCAAGTGGAATGGAATGTCATGGTTCCATTCTAGAAATAATGGGTTGGTTCCATTCTTGTGTTTGGTTGAAGTTAAAAAAGGAATGTGTTGATTATGTTCTTGTGTTTGGTTGAACTGATGGAATACCAAGAATCTGATTCAACACACCACTTGGTGAGATTACCTCTAATATGCACATATATAAATTGGAAAATAAATAGCTCTTTACATTTGACAACTATAATTTAATTTTTTAGCAGTAGCGTATTGAAATATTCTTAGCTAAAATTAGTGAGAAGTAGAATTCACATACACAATTTTATAGTAATACTAATTGCCTTAGAATTTGTTAACACACAGATTCAGCTAATTGTGGTACAAGGGGATCGATGGATCTGTGCATGTTGTCGTTCTGGATAAAGGAAAAGGATTGCCGTCCGCTTTCCCATCTGAAGGAATAAAAAAAGGAGAGAAACTAGCAGACGAGCAGATCTCCTGGTATGACACGAATGAGAGGAGCTTTGCGGATTTTCAGCTAGCGAATCACGCCAGCAGCCAGCCGCCCCGCTGGTCACCGCCTGCTGCGCTGCTCGCTTGCCCCCGGTCGTCACCCGCTCGCTGCGCCGCTCGCTCGACCTGCTACTCCGCTCACTTGCCCCGCTCGTCACCGCTCGCTCGACCTGCTACTCCGCTCGCTCGCCGCAGCCACCACCGGCTCAATTTTCTGCTCCGCCCACTCGCCCCACCGCCGAATCGACCCGTTTGCAGTGCCGCCGGACAGAATATAAGCGAGGGAAAGGAAGAGCGCTCGGTGAGGATAGGGTCAGGAGAGGGTGCGGGGGTGAGAGTTGGCTTTGTTTTTTCGTTAGCTGCCTTGGAATCAAGTGATTCCACCGAATCGGTGGAACGACCCAATTCGGATCTAGGCTGAATATTCGTTTCGAGTAACGAGTGAGTTCTGGTTCGATTTGTCTACGAAACAAAAGAATAGGACACAGGTGCAGGTCCGACCCGTGACATCCCTCCCCATGACGGATACCAAACACACCCCAAGTTCACAAAATGGGTACAGGTGATGCCAGTACCACGCTAGACGGCTCAGGCCGCCATCAAGTTCATCGAGGGGATCGTCTACCCCTTCGGAGTTCCAAACAGAATCATCATCGACAAAGGCACTCACTTCACCAGTCGAATCTTCCACAACTGCTGTGAAGAAATGGGTATCAAGGTGTGTTTCGCCTTGGTATCCTACCCAAGAAGCAACGGGCAAGTGGAACGAGCAAATGCAGAAGTTCTCAAGGGATTGAAGACCAAAGCCTTTGACAAGTTGGAGAACAAAGGGAAAAAATGGATTAATCACCTGCCAAGCGTACTGTGGTCCCTCAAAACAACACCAAGCAGAGCCACTGGAGAGACACCTTTCTTCCTCGTCAATGGAGCTGAAGCTGTCCTGCCGTCAGAACTCAAATACGGATCACCCCGGGTGCTCGCCTATGATGAGAACACGCAAGAAGAGCGAAGGATTGATGACATAAACCTGCTGGAAGAGAGTAGGTGCCGGGCTTCCTTACGGTCAGCTCGGTACCAGCAAGGACTCCGCCGATACCATAGTCGTCATGTTCGCTCGTGGGAGCTGCAACCCGGAGAGCTGGTGCTCTGCAAGAGGCAAAAAATGGAAGGCCTGAACAAAATGTCATCCAAGTGGGAAGGACCCTACCGGGTCACTCATACCCTGAAACCCGGAGCAGTGTACCTGGAGGACGAGAAAGGCAGGCCGGAGGGCAACGCCTAGAACATCGAGAATCTTCGCAAATTCTACCCCTGATTACAAACACGAATCGCAAACGTCGGATCCGTTAAAGCACGCCCTGGGGGCTAGTGTTCTGTAAAAGGGTGTAAGAATCGTCGCCAAGGGAATAACAGATAAGTGATTTCAATTCCGTGAGCCTCAATTCTTGCATGCAAGCGTGTTATCCTTAGCAACCCGTAAGCAGGGGGCTGATATGTGCCGGTGGCTGACGGGTTGAAGCGCCGCGAGTGGCCTCACGGACAGGCACTGCCGCCCGATCGTGCTGTACTGTCGCGGAAAGGAGGAATCGGGCAGTGCTGTGGTGAGACGAAATTCACCACAGAAATGCACTATCAACTGCGCTTGCGGTTTTCTTCGGATAACGCGCTAGCATGGTAGGAGAGAGGGACCATTCTTTTCCTACTGAAAGTTTGCTATGTGCAGCTCCTTCCCGGGACAGGATCAGGCGGCGGAATGCGACCAAGGAGCTGGGTACCCGGGAAGGACGGGATGGGTCGAGGACGCGGCAGGAAAACAGCTAAGTCCTTGCATCTGCATCCTGCACTTAGGCATAACATCTTGCTCGGAGTCAACATACCATCGACCTGCGCATGCTTGACGGTTGATGAGAGCCTTTGCGGGGGTATGCTCCACCCCGGCGAACGGTCCGTTTCCCTCTGGCCTAGTACCAGAGGACAGTGGAGAAGGACTCCAGGAAGGTATAGTCCTACTTAAGGGTACATCTATCGCGCAGAGGTAGAGTGCTTGGCACCTAAGAGGCCTCCTCTGAAAACCCGACAGCGCGTTAGTGCAAAGGGAGATTTGGGAAATGACCCCGGGAGTTGAGTCTAGGGTTGCATTCATCCGAATTTACATTCTAAATTACACTTCTGAATTTATATTCGGTTCTGCCACTACTTAATCCTATGCTGCTAAGGCCAGCTCGGAGCTATATCTCCTAGCTGTGCGCCCCAGTTTTCTTCATGCCCAACGGGAGAACACTCGATTCCCGGGGACGCCTGGCGAAAGGGAGGGAACCCGGAAGGATTTTCAGGCGTCTCATGGCCTCCCTGCGCATCCGGGCGCCAGGTAGCGAAGCAGGGAAAGCACCTCGGCCGCCACCTCACTCATGACGTTGTCGTCCTCCTATGAGAAAGGGCAAAATCGGTCAGGATCTAGACCAGGCCCTAGAAGAGCGGGGGGGTCAAAGGAGCCACGATGCTTGCCCGCTCAATGGCTTCGAGCTCGGCCCAGAGCATGGATGCCCCCGGGATCCCTACGGTTTTCTCCTTCAAGGCCGCCAAAAGTTGAGCCCTTCGAAGGGCGCGCACCCGGGTCTCTTCCTGGGCTGTGGGACCAGAAATGGTTGCCAAGCGCGAGACACCCATGGCAAGGGCCAGGCGTGATACCACCTCGTCTTCCTCTCCAGCGGCATGGGCCCCAGCACCCCTGGGTGCGTCCGCCGTGCCCTGATGCATGGATACCGCCGTCGACGTCCCTGAAAAGGACATCTCTACCTCCTCAGACATTGCTCTGCGATCTATGAAGGGGCAGGGAGAGCAAGGAGCAAGAAAGGTAAATAAGCCATAAGATGCTGAGGAGCTGGGGGCTGGAGAGCCTTTTATAGGCCTTTCACTCCCCACTTGCCCCTCGACGGTACAACTGGTGCAGTGATCAGGGCGCGTTTTGCAGAAAACCCGTTCTCATTCACACCAATTCAATACGAAGGCCAAGCGACGACAAGGGTACAAGCGTTTCCTCATCTCAAGAGCTACAAAAGGACCTAATTTTTACAAGGGTTGGTCCCCACGCGAACGGGGAGTACCGCCGCACAATAGAGGGCGCTACTTCCAGAAGTACGTCGACGAGGCTGCCAAGAAGGAGGTCACAAACATCTTCGCGGGCGCTGCCTCGGTGCCGTCCCCTACGTCCTCAGGGGAGCGGGCTCCTCTCGACCTTGACATGGATGGAGTTTTCTTCATCCTCATCCTCGTTCTCCTTGTCATAGCAGCTGCTACGGCTGCTGCTGTCACTCTCCGCACAGCAGTCCTCGCACCCCCCGTCGGCGCGGAAGATCTTCATGGAGAGCATCTCGTCTCCGTCGTGCTCGAACGCCAAGTACTGCCCTCGGGTGAGGTGAAGCGAGCGCGCAAACGCTTTCCATCCCCTGCCCAGGAGCATGGAGTCGTCGATGGTGTACTCCACTTCGACCCATAAGGGGCCGTTAGGGCAGTCGTGCACCTGCAGCCAGTAACCGGTGGGCTGGTCGCCGTCCGTGTCCACCGCCGCGAAGTAGTCTGGCAGATGGAGCCGGCTGCGCATCCTCCTATCCAGATCTACGACGAACTCGAATGGAGGGAAGCCGGTGTGGGTCGTACTCCGCGGGGGTGGGTCTGGAGAGCCCCCCGCCCCACGACCTCCAAGGCCACGGCTTCCACGACCTCGACCACAGCCGCGGCCGCCGCCGCGCCCCGCTCGACCTCGGGAGGCAGCCCTCCCACGGCTGCCGTGGCCACCTCTGCAACTGCTGAGGAAGAGCGGGGGCGGCTAACTCCTCTCCTAGCTCCCGCCATCGACACGCTCGGTTCTGCGGACGGTTGGGGCTGGAAGAGGAACTAAGACGATTGAAGATTTTGAGGGGCACCCCTGCCTTTAAGAAGGCTCGGTTGCGCTTTCGAAGACCGACGCCTCGCATTCTCCGCTTCCGAGAATCGAGGAGGCAGGCGCAGTTTTTCCCCCAAGCGGGTAAATCCAAGCTTCTACACCCTGACGAATGAGACAGGACAATCAAGACCTGATGCTAGGGACACCCTTTGACATTTTTGGTCATAGCCCCGGCAGCAGAAGGACATGGCCGCCGGGACTATGCCCGGGGGCTACTGTTGCAACCGTGGAACACGGGGTTCTCCTGATGTGGTCAAAGTGGGTCCACCGGCTGTGGGCCCACCAAGAAGGCGAACAAGGCCAAGGTTCAAGACTGGTAGATGGGTCCCCCATCTGCCCCACGACGACCAAGCAAGCACGTCATCGACAACCATGGCTAAGGACCAGAGGACCTTCCGGGGCCTCCTTCAACCCGACAGACAACGCGGAGGTCACGGGGACCCCGATGCCCGGCAGGAGGCCAGGCTCAACCCCGGGAACCAACCTCCGCACACGCGAAGAGGATAGGCTTGCCAGCTCCGGCTGGAAGCTCCTAGAAGACTTGGGCGCCAAGAAGATGGAGGCGACGTGGGGGACAGGATCGGAAAAGGTGTCAGCCTCTGTCCGTCCGCCCTACAAAAGGTAGGCGGCCATACCTAACCCCCCTGAGAAGAATACTTGGACGAGAATAAGCCACGTCACCCCTGAAGAAGGACACGGAGGTGTTTTCCCGCAAAAACCACTCCTGTGGGATCCCCTTAGCCTATAAAAAGAGGACCAAGGCACCTGAAGGAAAGGAGGATTTTCCAGAGAGTCGGAGGCTAGGCTAGGTAGCACAAGACGAAGAGTAGCATAGGCGAGAGGTGATCTCCTGGTCAGGATCTGCTCGTCTTCAACCTCTAGCCGACACCTCCCGGGTTGGCACCCGCAACCACCCCTGTAAAGCTACACCATGATATACCACTCAATCCAGACATGCAGGAATAGGGCTGTTAGCCTCTGGGCGGCCCGAACCTAGGTAAACTCCTTGTGCCTCTCCGTTGCTTGCTACTACGTAGATCTAAGGCGTAGACGAAGTCCTCCCGCTGGAAGACATTTCTCAGCCTCCTTCATGCCCCATACCGAACCTAAAAAGGGGGTATCCTTTACTCCCGGTGTCCGTGATCGAAGACACGACAGCGCCTTCACTTCCTTGACGCCCAAGTCTTCTAGGAGCTTCCAGCCTAAGCTGGCATGCTTATCCTTGTAGCGGTATGGAGAGGACATCCAGGAGCGCACCTGGCCTCCTGCCGGGCTTTCGGGCCCCGGGTCCTTCGCGTTGCTAGCTGTGTTGGGGGTGACCCCGGGAGGTCACCCGGTCCTTCAGCCATAATTGTCGATGTCGTGCTTGCCGATGTACCCGTGGGGTAGGCGGGGCGGCCCGCCTGCCTGATCCTGACTCCTTGCCTTGTTCGTCTTCTTGGTGGGCCCACGGTTGGTGGGCCCGCTTTGGCCGTACCAGGGAACCACTAGTAGAAAAAGCCACATTAGTCCCAGTTGGGGAGGGCCATTAGTCCCGGTTCACCAACCGGGACTAGCAATCCGGGATTAAAGCTAGTCCCGGTTGGGACTCCAACCGGGACTAATGGTGGAGTCACGTGGCCCCTCCGGGTGCCGTCGGGCCCAGGAGCTTTAGTCCCGGTTCGTAATATGAACCGGGACTATTGGCCGATTTTTTTTTCACAAATTCCAGAAAAAGGTTTAATTTTGTAGAATCAATAATGCTTATTCTGTAATTCATAAAAATATGAATAAAATACCAAAATGTTCAGAAAAGTAAGACCTATTTGATTATGTAAAAAAATGAAATTAAAATACCAAAATGTAGAATCAATATGGGGAACCACTATATATTAAACATCATCGTCACAACTATATTACACACAGGATCGTCATCACATCTTTTTTACACTCGATCACCTTGTAATATAAACACATCATCTTCTACTTGATGTAATATAAACACATCAATATGCATTAGAATCAGTATAGTATTCTCCATTCTTATTTAGGACCTCTGCATCTATGAATCCGGCAATTTCTTCCTGGATTGCTCGTACACGATCCATTGGTAGAAGGCCGTCTCGCAACCGTTCGATCTAATTAAAAAAGTGGTCAATATATATGAATGAAACTAAACAAAATTGATGGCAATAAACAAAAATTGTGAATATTGCATACTCACTTCAAGTTGTTTTAAAATTCTGCCCTTCTCACAACACGTCTGACGAATGAACTCGCAGACGTAGTATCCACATAAATTTGTCCCCTCTGGCTGCTCCAAGCACTTTACAGGAACAAAGTTCAATGAAAATAAAAATCAAGAATTGTAAAGGTATTGAAACTAGAATCAAAGAGATGATGCACGGATATAGCTAGTAGTACTTACATCTAATCTTTTAAAGTCAAGCTTCTCCACCCAAGCACCCCTATCCTTGGCGGCTTTAGTGAATCGTTTCCAAGCCCTGTCCGACAAAGAAAATGAATAAAGGACTTATATATTAATTAATTGCTATCGATATACTGACATAACGATTGAAATTACCTCTGGAGGCATATATGCATGCTCTCCCAGTGCTCAAGGGGATGACGTCTCGAGTCCATGGCTTGTACTGTTCCTTTGTCCAGCACAATGATTAGCAGAATAAAGTGGAAGCTGCGCATGCATAAGTTATCAATTATACATTTAACATCGAGAAATTAAGCGAAATAGAATAATGTGTACAAGACAGTAACACTTACTCGAAGTTGTATGGAAATAGTATCTCTCTTTTGGTTTCGTTAAACAAGAATGCATTTACCAAGTTGTTCTCTGTATCTTGGTACTGACGATCAACGAGAACTTTTTCATGAACGACATTTGGGTCAATGAACCCAATGTCATAGATTTGTCCTCTTCTGCATTGGAGAATCTTCATTCTGCATAATTAATATAGTGATGAGTAAGATTATAAAATACAATGAACGAGGTGAGCTAGCAAGAAAATTAATTACAGAAATAATACTTACAGACAATAGGCACTGATGATAGCTTTGTCGAGGGCTTTTTGTTGGAACAACTGAAATAATTCAGAAAATTGAATCATTGTCACTCCATTTCCAGACCCGAAAGCCTTGTTATCATATTTAATGTAGAGCCAATCCCCCCCTCTCTTTGAGGCTGCCATTTACCAATTATGCAATCTTCGCATTTTTGTTGGTAGATCTTTGACCAACTCAGATTTGATGAGAGGACGCCCGAGCTTGTATGTGTAGTCTGCAACTTTCTGATAATCTATTCGGTCTAAGTACTGATGAATAGTCAAGCCCTGAGCAGCGGCTGCTTCTCCGAACATGGCAACAATCTCAGGTGTACAAGACTTGTCGTCGATCGGAACAACGGGCCGTACTCTGCTCGACCCCGCCTCGGTATTGGAGACCACTTTGAGCGGGGCAACTGATTGTTTTTTCTGTGTTCCGAGCTGGGGAACTGATCTTTCTGCTTTCCGTTTCGTCGCCTTCTAAATAGAGCGTTCGTAGTCTGGTTCTTCCGCTGGCGGGGGTTGCTGCATATTCTTCAGCATTGCTACGACTTTGGCATGCTCTTCTGGGGTGTCGGGAAACTTTTTCGGTTTCTCCTTCAACTTAGCAAACCACGCGACCTTTTCGGCTTCTGCGTACACCGCGTTTTCCTCCGGTGTACGGTCGTAAGGTCTCTTGACCATATTCTTGTGAGGTATTTTTGGTAGGGGTGATAACGTATGTTTCGGTAATCGGTTCTTATCGAACCCCAACCTACCCGAACGCACCGGAGACTGAGGTGGCGGAGACTCACGCGGCGGAGACTGAGGCGGCGGAGACTGAGGAGGCGGAGACGGCCGCGCTGGAGACTGAGACGGCGGAGACTCACGCGCTGGAGACTGAGGCTGCGGAGACGGCGCCTGAGGCGGCGACGGCAGAGAAGACTGTTGCGCTGGAGAGTGTTGCGCTGCATCGCTACTCTGAGGAGTCGATGGCCTTGGAAGCACGATTAATTCCTTTCGCCATAGAATGGTGTTTTTTCTAGCTTCTCCATGTTCAACGATCTCCCCATCTTCACCTGCGGGGTGATCCAGCTTCAGCTCCTCAAATCCTTTATAAACTTCATCCACCCCGACAATAGCGTAGCCAAGAGGAACAGGGGAGCAATGGAAAGTTGGTGTAGGTCCAATAGGTACGGCATAGCCGACAGCCACCTTCATGCTTATGTTCATCACTTTCACATGTAGCTCACAAGTTGTGGTCTCCGTGATATCATCCACTGGGTAGCGACGAAGAGGATCATCATCATCAACGAGCCTGCTCGAAGCCATGCTGCTTCTCCGATTCGATGGGGCGGCAGCATCGACGTGCTGCTGAGATGGGGCGAGAGTGCCTTGCTGGCTAAGTCGGTCGATTTGCTCCTGCTGCCGCTTGTACCCTTCTTCTAGCGCGCGGAGCCGGTCTGCCTTCTCGGCTTCTTCCTATTGCTCCCTTACCTTTCTCCTCATATGACTTCTATCGGGCCATATTTTTTGTTCCACGGGAAACCCATGTGCCCACGGCTTGGAGCCTGGGGTTCCTCGTGTTCGTCCATCATGTTCTTTATTCCCAAGGGCGCGTGCAAGCTCATCATTCTCTCTATCGGGACGGAACCGTCCCTCTTCAACATCCTTTACTGCTTTTCTAATGTCATCGATGGGTAGCTCAGGATTATCCTTGTGTCTTTTGTTATATATGCAGTCCAGGTAGAAGCGTTCAGTGTGCCCCCATGCCCGTAGAACCAATTTCGGGACCGCTCGATCCATCCATCTCTAATAGCCTCTGGTACAATCCCTTGATCCAGCAGGTCCTTCTCCATTTTGTCCCACTTAGGCATGGAACGGGCGTAGCCACCGGGCCCCATATTATGGTGGTACTTCTTCTTAGCAGCATTTGCCTTATTTATTTCAGACTTTGCCAGAGCTGGCTCCGATTTCTTGTACGCTACAAATTCATCCCAATAGTCTCTTATCTTCTCGTACCCTCGATCGAAATCCGGAGTTTTTCCTTTCAACACATAGTCGGTGTACAATCTCTTCTTATATTTGTTAAATAGCTCGGCCATCTTCTTAAGAGCCCACGCCTTGACTTTATCTACTAGCTCTTTTTTAAGTTTATCCATCTGCTCCTCAGATGGCTCCCCCTGCTCTGGATCCACCTCTGGCCGCGGCAAGGTGAAATTATGCATGACCTTTTGAAAATTGTGTTTTTTGCCTTCATCGCCGAGCAAGGTAAGATCACGATCCTTTGGCTTATTCCATTCTTGGATGGTGATCGGGACGAAGTCCCTAACAACGACACCGCATTGCTTCACAAACTTCTGTTTGACATCTGTTGGAGCAATGGGTTCGCCGTCTGCAGCGACCACCTCGATCCTGTACCGGACATTGTCCTCCAACTTTCTGGTTGGTCCTCGTTTCGTCCTCGCAGTGGATTTGCTCGATCCGGAGGGCTAACAGAAGAAAGACCGTTAATATGTGTATATAGACAACGGAGGCTAAATTAATTAATATAAATATATATATGCACCTCTCCGGAGTTTGTGTTGATCAATGTGGCACCCGAGCCACCGGCTTCTGCCTTGTCGGCTTCCCCCTCATCGGAGTCACCGAGTACGGCCTCTTCCCAGGCGTCGGGGCCGCCGTCACCTCGGTTGAGAGACTCATCCCCCTCACCGGACTCGTTCAGGAATTGAGTTGCGACATCGTCGCCGCGGATCATATCCTCGAGGATATGTTCGTCATTTTCATATCTACCGACTGGATCCATGGTTTCTGCAAAATGCATGTCGTGTCGTTCAGGAAACTTGTAGGGATAGAATTAATGCTACTAGAAGGAAAGGCGCGCGTTGTTGCGCCGGGTGTTTCTAAGCGTCGTGGTGATACATTTCTAATTAAGCGTCATGGTGATACATTTTTAATTAAGCGTCATGGTGATACAATGTCGCGGTAAAAGACTCCTCACAAAAATGGAACACTTAGCATATACATAGGTAAAAGCAACAATTGTATTCATATTATAAGATAGAAAATCAATACTCCCAATTGTTTCTAAGCGTCATCACGGTGATATCTCGTAGGAATACAAAAAATATATATGCTATGCAAAAGAGCAAATACAAGTACCCAAAAATCAAATACAAGTGTAAGCAAAGGACACACCACACAATTTTACTTGTTAAAAGCATTGTTAAAATTCTAAAATTGTCAACAATTTTACAACTAAAAATGCTAAAAATGTATTCAACATTTAGGGATACAAATATGCAACATGTATTGCTAAAAGTCCCAATTGTCAACAATTTTACAAGTGTATTCAACATTTAGGGATACAAATACATTTATTTATAACTAAAAATGCTAAAAATCCTATAACTAAAAATGCTAAGTTCCTATAACTAAGTTCCTATAACTAAATTCCTATAACTAAATTGCTAAAAATGTTAAAATTCCTAAAACTAAATTGCTAAATTCCAAAAACTAAAATGCTAAATTGCTAAATTCCAAAAACTAAATTGCTAAATTGCTAAAACTAAAATGCTAAATTCCTAAATTGCTAAATTCCAAAAACTAAATTGATAAATTCCTAAAACTAAATTGCTAAAACTAAATTGCTAAAACCATGCCGGAGATCGCCCGGGGTGGGCGACCTGATGTTGGCGGCGCCACCCATCTAGGGTCACCGGAGATCGCCCGGCGATGAGCTCGAGTGGCGGCGGCAGGCGGAGCAATGCTGCGGGGCTGTACAGAGGGGGAGGGAGAGGGAGAAGAGGAGCACAAGCACGGCAAGCTCACCAGGAGCAGGGAGGCGTGCACGGAGAGGTCGGGGAGGACACAGGGCGGCGGAGGCGGTGCTCGGAGCCGGCGGCCGAAGCGGGCAGAGGGCGGCGGAGGCGCGTCCGAGGGCGGAGGAGCAGGCGGCGAAGGGCGGCCGGCGGCTGGCTTGGGCGGACGGCGGCGCGGGAATTTGGCAGCCTGACGGCGTGATTTTGTTCCTCGCGCTGGTCCTTAGAAGAATGAGGAGATTTGGGGGGAGGAGGAAGAAGAAGCAGTTAAAAAAGGCCTTTAGTCCCGGTTCAGGGCCCCAACCGGGACCAAAGGGTCTTTAGGTCCGGTTGGTGCCACCAACCGGACCTAAAGACCAACCCTTTGGTCCCGGTTGGTGCCTCCAACCGGACCTAAAGGCAATTTTCGGCGGCACCGAAAAGGCGCGCGCCAAAATACCTTTAGGTCCGGTTGGTGGTTCCAACCGGGACTAAAGGTATTTTTTTAATAAAGAGTTTAAAAATGGAATAAACTTATGAATTTAATATCTTTTAATCTGTTTATCAGAAAAATACAAATAATATATCAAATTGTTCAAAAAAATATAATCTATATATTTATATCGAATTCAACTTTGTTTGAGATTAAGTTTTAAAAAATTGTAATAAACTTATAAATTCATTAAGACATTAGTTAAACTTATAAATTTTATATCTTTTGATCTGTTTATCAGAAAAATACAAATAATATATCAAATTGTTCAAAAAAATATAATCTATATATTTATATCAAATTCAACTTTGTTTGAGATTAAGTTTTAAAAAATTGTAATAAACTTATAAATTCATTAAGACATTAGTTAAACTTATAAATTTAATATCTTTTGATCTATTTATCATAAAAATACAAATAATATATCAAATTGTTCAAAAAAATATAATCTATATATTTATATCAAATCCAACTTTGTTTGAGATTAAGTAGTACACGGATCGTGTGTTTCCTTCAAGCGCTTGTGAGCCATTGGATCAAATGTGTGTTTCTTTCCAGCGCTTCTGAGCTGTTGGATCGCAATCAGAAGATATGGCGATCACATACTCTGAAACTAACTTCGACCGGTTACTGAGCCGCGGGGTGCTGAGTCGTCGGCGCTGCGCATCCAAAGAGAAGGAACCCTCACAGGGTCATAGCTCACGTGAGAAGGAACCCTCTGAAGAAACGACCACCTACTGTCATACTGCCTATCCAATAGATACATGTAGCGACAGACATGCTCATCCTCCTCCCTGATACGGCGACGTACCACCTCCTCGGAGGCCGGCTCCCTCTGCAACGAGCGTGGCCCACGCGACTGCCACCACAGAAGATCCGGGTCGACGACGTCACCCGGATTCCTCACCAAGCTGCGCGTCCCGAAAGGTAGCACCTCCCAGTGCCAGCCCGGTGGAGCCCAGTCCCGCACATCGCCCCTCTGGTCCAACATGGACATCGTCGCCGACACCTAAGTCAATGGAAGAGTGATGAGGTTGCAGATATGAGTTTAGATGTGATATGGCAATGGCGGCCAAGCCTACATATATATGTGATCAGGGCCTTTAGTACCGGTTCGTGTTACCAACCGGGACTAAAGAAGCACACGGATCGTGTGTTTCTTTCAAGCGCTTGTGAGCCGTTGGATCAGGGGTGTGTTTCTTTAGAGCGCTTGTGAGCCGTTGGATCAGAAGCACACGGATCGTGTGTTTCCTTTGAGCGCTTGTGAGCTGTTGGATCAGGGCCTTTAGTACCGGTTCGTGTTACCAACCGGGACTAAAGAAGCACACGGATCGTGTGTTTCTTTCAAGCGCTTGTGAGCCGTTGGATCAGGGGTGTGTTTCTTTAGAGCGCTTGTGAGCCGTTGGATCAGAAGCACACGAATCGTGTGTTTCCTTCGAGCGCTTGTGAGCTGTTGGATCAGGGCCTTTAGTACCGGTTCGTGTTACCAACCGGGACTAAAGAAGCACATGGATCGTGTTTTTCTTTCAAGCGCTTGTGAGCCGTTGGATCAGGGGTGTGTTTCTTTAGAGCGCTTGTGAGCCGTTGGATCAGAAGCACACGGATCGTGTGTTTCCTTCGAGCGCTTGTGAGCTGTTGGATCAGGGCCTTTAGTACCGGATCGTGTTACCAACCGGGACTAAAGAAGCACACGGATCGTGTGTTTCTTTCAAGCGCTTGTGAGCCGTTGGATCAGGGGTGTGTTTCTTTAGAGCGCTTGTGAGCTGTTGGATCTGCACTCCCACCTCATCCACAGGTACACCTTCTAATCGCCTATAAATAGCGACGTCCCTGCATCGAAACGGCACACAACGAGCGTCTACCTTTGCCACCGAACCCAATGGTTGGATTGAGCCTACCCGCTGGCATGTTCCCTAACACAAGCCCTCGGGTAGGTTGAATCCAACCACTGGATTATGGTGACACAATGACGGATCCAAGCAGCGGCAAGGCGCTCTGATCATTCAGTTCATCGACCGAATACAAATCAAATGGTTTCACCTGCATACGCCCTACGGTGCATTTGATATGCGGGCACTCTCTAGCGACAGTAGGGTTGTATGCAAGTGATACCGTGTGTTTTGTTCTATCTAGAAATCCTTCAGTTCATCGACCGAATACGGTTTGTATGCAGGTGATACCGTGTGTTTTGTACACGAACTTCTCACCAGTTTTTGTCAACACTCATACATAAAAAGGTTTTGAGAACACTCATACATAAATTGTTTTATATACTATTACACTCATACTTAGATCATGATCGCTTCTTCGGCCTTAACCATGGAGTTTCTTCATTATTTAACGAGATGCTTGGGTCAGTTTTCACTGTGAACGGCGGAATTTCATCAAACTTATTATAGTCTGCTGACATGTCTGTCTTGTCCTCGACTCCCGCGATGTTTCTTTTTCCTGAAAGAACTATGTGACGCTTTGCCTCATCGTGTGCTGTATTTGTTTCCTTATCTTTTCTTTTTTTCGGTCTGGAGCTCATGTCCTTCACATAGAAAACCTGAGCCACGTCATTGGCTAGGACGAATGGTTCGTCTCTGTACGCAAGATTCTTGAGATCCACTATTGTCATTCCATACAGCTGGTCTACCTTTACCCCTTCTCCATTCATGTTGACCCAACTGCACCGAAACAAAGGGACCTTAAAAGTAGGTCCATAGTCAAGTTCCCATATCTCCTCTATGTAACCATAGTATGTGTCCTTTTGTCCATTCTCGTCTGTTGCATCAAAACGAATACCACTGTTTTGGTTGGTACTCTTTTTATCTTGGGCAATCGTGTAAAATGTATTCCCATTTATCTCGTACCCTTGGAAAGTCAATACAGTCGAAGATGGTGACGCGGCCAATAAGTAGAGTTGATCTCCAACATCGGTGTCATTCATGAGATGTAATCGCAACCAACTGCCGAAAGTCTCCATGTGTTTTTGTTTAATCCAGGAGTCAGGCTTCCCTGGGTTTTTGGAGCGTACACTATTCTTGTGTACCTCGATATACGGAGCCACGAAGGTGGAACTTTGTAGAACTGTGTAGTGTGCTTGAGTGAAAGAATGCCCGTCCCTACATATCATTGCTTTCTTTCCTAGCGTGCCTTTTCCACTAAGTCTCCCCTCATGCCGCGATTCAGGAAGACCAATCGACTTAATGTCGGGAATAAAGTCAACACAAAACTCAATGACCTCCTCTGTTCCATAGCCTTTGGAGATGCTTCCTTCTGGCCTAGCACGGTTATGAACATATTTCTTCAAGACTCCCATGAACCTCTCGAAGGGGAACATATTGTGTAGAAATACAGGACCGAGAATTGCAATCTCGTCGACTAGGTGAACCAGGAGATGCGTCATAATATTGAAAAATGATGGGGGGAACACCAACTCAAAACTAACAAGACATTGGGCCACATCCTTCTGTAACCTTGTCAGGCTTTCTGGATCGATTACCTTCTGAGATATTGCATTGAGAAATGCACATAGCTTCACAATGGGTACTCGAACATTTTCCGATAGAAGCCCCCTCAATGCAATCGGAAGCAACTGCGTCATAATCACGTGGCAATCATGAGACTTCAGGTTTTGGAATTTTTTATCTGCCATATTTATTATTCCCTTTATATTTGACGAGAAGCCAGCCGGGACATTGATACTGCTCAGGCACTCAAAAAATATTTCCTTCTCTGCTTTCGTAAGAGCGTAGCTGCTTAATTAATGACGCCCTTTATCCGTATGCTTGTTGTTTGGGTCTTTCATACGCTGCTGGTCCTCCCTTGCTTCCGGTGTATCTTTTGTCTTCCCATACACGCCGAGGAAGCCTAGCAGGTTTACGGAAATATTCTTTGTCACGTGCATCACGTCGTTTGAAGACCGAACCTCTAGGACTTTCCAATAAGGTAGCTCCCAAAATATAGATTTCTTCTTCCACATGGGCGCGTGTCCGGTAGCGACGTCTTTCGGAACAGAATGACCGCCAGGACCCTTTCCAAAGATTACTTCTATGTCCTTGACCATACCAAATATAACATCACCATCAGGGAGCTTAGGCTTCTTCCGGTGATCTGCCTCACCATTGAAATGCTTGCCTTTCTTTCTTACGGGGTGACTGCCTGGAAGAAATTGACGACACCCCAGGTACACGACCTTCTTACATTTTTCCAAATATGTACCTTTAGTTTTATCTAAACAGTGCGTGCATGCGTTGTATCCCTTGTTTGACTGTCCTGAAATGTTACCAAGAGCAGGCCAATCATTGATGGTTACGAACAGCAACGCTCGTAGGTCAAATTCCATCTGTTTGTGTTCATCCCACACACGTACACCTGCTATGGCCCACAACTGCAAAAGTTCATCAACTAATGGCCTTAGGTACACATCAATGTCGTTGCCGGGTTGCTTCGGGCCTTGGATGAGAACTGGCATCATAATGAACTTCCGCTTCATGCACAATCAAGGAGGAAGGTTGTAGATACATAGAGTCACGGGCCAGGTGCTGTGACTGCAGCTCTGCTCCCCAAAAGGATTCATACCGTCTGTACTTAGACCAAACCATAAGTTCCTTGCGTCACCTGCAAAGTCCGGGAACTCTCTCTCGATTTTTCTCCATTGAGACCCATCGGCGGGGTGTCTCAACTTCCCGTCTTTCTTACGCTCTTCTTTGTACCATCGCAACAACCTGGCATGCTCTTTGTTTCTGAACAGACGTTTCAACCGTGGTATTATAGGAGCATACCACATAACCTTAGCAGGAATCTTCTTCCTGACGGGCTCGTCATCGGCCTCAACATCACCAGGATCATCTTGTCTGATCTTGTATCGCAGTGCATTGCATACCGGACATGCATCCAAATTCTCATACTCCTCACCGCGGTAAAGGATGCAGTCATTGATGCATGCATGTATCTTCTGCACATCTAATCCTAGAGGGCAGATAGCCTTCTTTGCTTCGTACGTAGTCTCGGGCAGTTCGTTATCCTTTGGAAGCTTCGGCTTCATTATTTTCAGTAACTTTTCAAATCCCTTGTCAGATAAACCAGTCTCTGCCTTCCATTTCAGCAATTCCAGTGTGGTACCGAGCTTTGTGCTGCCATCTTCGCAATTTGGGTACAACAACTTTTTGTGATCCTCTAGCATGGCCTCCAACTTCAGCTTCTCCTTTTCTGTATCGCATTCTCGTTGTACATCGGAAATGACCCGACCAAGACCATCAGCATGCTCATCTGGCGTCCGTTGTTCTTCACCTCCTTCTTCTTCATTGTCTTCCATCGCAGTATCACCGTATTCTTCAGAGAACATACGATAGTTCTCATCATCATTTTCTTCTTCACCGTCTTCCATCATAACCCCTCTTTCTCCGTGCTTGGTCCAACAATTATAGCTGGGCATGAAACCTCTCCGAAGCAGGTGGCCTTGAAGGGTTTTCGAGGAAGAGTGCTCCTTAACGTTCCGACAGTCCACACATGGACAAGGCATAAAACCATCCTCTTTGTTTGTCTCAGCCACATGGATAAATTTATGCAAGCCTGCAAAAAAATCGGAACTGCGTCGATCGCCATACATCCATCGCCGCCGGGCATCCATCTGCATATCATATAATTAAGTTTATCAAATACAATTAAAATACATGTTCAATACTGAAATGACCACCGTATATCGACACATGCAAAATTTGTATCAATTACAGATGAAATTAAAAGACAAAGCTAGGTTGCTAATTAACCTCGATCGATCGGAGGAAAGAGAGAGGACAAAGCCTAAGGGTGGCTCGGGCACCTCATATCATTTTGTGTGAACTGAAATGTGGCTCGGGCATTTCATCGAACACCTCTAGTGCATGGCAAAGGAAAAAAAACTAGCACCCACCTCTCACACCTCCTAGCAGAAAAAAATAGAGGAGTAGAAGCTGGCTGCTGGCTTTATAGGCAGGAGACTATTAGTCCCGGTTCGGGCTACCAACCGGGACTAATGCTCTGCCGGAGCTTTAGTCCCGGTTGGTAGCCCGAACCGGGACTAATGCCCCCAGCCCAACCGGGACTATTGGCCCACGGCGCGGAGGCAGGTCGAACCGGGACCAATGCCAGGCATTGGTCCCGGGTGGTGTTGCAACCGGGACTAATGGCTCTCCAGCCCCCTTCCCAAAGCCTCATTTTCTACTAGTGAACCCCATGTTCCACTGTTGCGACAGTTGACATGTCCATTTCCACCCTAAGTGTAAAGAAATATGTCAGTCAAACCATTAAAAGTCTGAAGTTTTTTGTGTGTGATCTGCTATCATGCTACTGACTTTGTATGCACCATAATATTTTGTATCTGCTCTAAGATAACTTCGACAGGCACAAAATGTTCTACTCCATCCAATCCGAATTTAATGTCGTGGAAAGAAAACTACCGATGTACAAAACTGTAGTATAACGTACGGACGACACTTAAAAGGGATCAGGGGGAGTATTAACTGGTTAAGTCCAACAATGCGATTTCACTTTGGCACATGGTTAAATCTCATGAGAAAATTCCTTCTATGACACTCACTTAAAATCACGTTCCTTATTTGACACCGGTAAAAAATTTCTTCCCTATGTGACCTCTTCTCAAAATTTATTTCCTTACATGACACTGCTGTTAGCTCTGTTACACTATTCTGTCAAAGAAAATCCAGATGGACAAAAATACCCTCATCTCTATCCTATCGATGGAACCAAAGAAACGACGCCAACCGAACCAAAGAAATGCGGCGGCGGCGGCTTCAGCTGTGCGTATATGCGCGCGCGGCACGTCGGCGGGGTTCGGACCCCATGAGCGCCGCGGCCGCCGCCGTCCACCTCTCGCCGCGGCCGCGGCTTCGTTCACGACGGCGCTGCTACAGGGCGACAGGTCCACGCCCTCGCCACCAAGCTCATCATGGCCGGCGACGACCTGACCCGTTCTTCGCCAACTCCGCTCGCCACCAAGCTCGTCCTGGTCGGCGACGACCTGACCCAACGTGGAAGGTTTTTAGCAAGGAGGAATGATTTATTATCTTCATAGGAAAGGGACTGTTTTACAATAATAGACTATGATTTAGAAAAAAAAATAGCTTCAGTACCACCAAGTTCTTAATTAAATATACTATTCAGTTTGTCCGCTGTCGAAGTCTGAAACTTTGGTTCCAGATTTACGAGTATATTACTTACGACGAGAATAAGCATATATGTATGGCTTTTGGCTATTCTTCCAGGAATGCAAAAGATAACTATCATCACATCACCGTTGTAAAAAAAACTTGCAGTGTAACTGGTGGGTATTACTGAGATCCATAGTACGTAGCCGAATCGGGGTCAAATTCCTGCTAGTGATTTGGGATGTTAAGTATGAGCTGTGTAAAGTGACTAGGTTGGAGAATGGGCTAGGCTTCTGCTGTAGCAATAAAAAATCTATGTCAAACTGACAGATTCAGCTGTAGTAAGAAATTAATAATATCTAATGAACAATTAACTATATAGTTTTCAGAAAACATTGCACTAATATCATGGTACTTCTCTACAGCACAGTGTCATGACATCACAGGAACAAGGTATAGCCCCAAAGAGTATGCAGTGAGAAGAGACTCCATTCTTGAGTTGCTGGAAAAATATGGTTTCCACAATAGCTTGGAGCCAGAAGGTTTATTCTCTTCGTTTGCAGAGTTGCCCAAGTCTCGGTAAATTTCTGATGTGAGTTCATTTTACATACTATAAACTACTTTTGAAGTATGATACACTAGTAGAATCTGGCAACTCAAGCACTTGAACAAACATTTGTTAATTCAATTGGAAAGTAAAACTAGATATTATCGGGCTGGCACTTGGGGCATTTATTAGTCTCATCACATAGACAAATAACACCTGATTTCTATAAAGAAATAACAGTATTTCATGAACGGTTAACTATACAGTATTTTAGAGAATGCTATACAAATATACAGACTCGTATAAGTTTGCAGTCTCACAGGGAAATCAGGAACAGGTTGTGTGCATACCCTCTGCAATTTGGCTCGCAGAACCAAACAATCCTACCAAAAGAAAAAAAAAGTGAGTGCCATCTATTCCAATGTACAAATTGCATTAAGAATTAAGTCAATGTCATACAAGGCACTTGGATTTAATAGGGCCTACTCGTCATGGATCTAGGTCGCCACGGATGGAACAAGAGACCTTAACTGATAACAGAATGGTAAGGGCAGGTGTAGGTGATCCACGTTGCCAGTAAAGTCCTAAGGTAGTCAGTACTGGAAATTCAGAATAAATCACGCTACTGCAACTCGAGTTTCGTAATCAAAATTGAAGCAATTATCCAACCTCAAGAAACAGCATCACCATGGTGCAGAGGCCTGTAAAATTCATGTACTCCACAGGGTCCAGGGACCTGAACAACTGCCTGCAATGGACGGGAGTAGCCATTCGAACATGCTACAAGGGTGGCCGAGCCTTGGCGAGCAGACACTGCGGGGAGCAGCGGGCGGGTGGCCGGCGCGACAGGGAGCAGCGGGTGGATAGCCGATGCGACGGGGGGAAACAAGGCAGAGCGGTCGACGCGATGTGAGGCCATGGCAACCGAGGGTGACGGAGCGAGACGTCAGGCGCAACCGGGAGGAGGGGAATGGAGTTGCCGGTGCGACGGACGTTCAGGCGCGACGGGGAGGAGGAGTATGGTGTTGATGCAGGTAGAGTGACGGGGAGGAGATGCTCGGTGGTGGGCGGCGCAGGGGTATACACGGTGGTGGGCAGATGCGTTTTTCTGGGAGAAGATTAGCTTTTCCGTTTGGTGCTAGTGAGAATAAATTAATGGACTACTAGTCATCAACCCGTGCATCCGCACGGGCTAGCTTGATTTTGGTCAAGACATTTATTGTAACGGTATAAGAAACTACTAGTAAGGCTAGTCATAGTGGAAAGTAATATAAAGTAGTAACATGCACATGTTACTAGTTTATGTTACTACCTTTATAGTGGATAGTAACATAAGTGTGGTGTCATGCAAGTCTTTATTAATTAGGTTGTATACTCACATTGCATTGGAATATGTGATGTTATGGTAACTAGCTATGTTACTCCAACCTCCTCTCTTCTTATTAATTACTTGCCACATCACTCTTTTTGTCTACGTGGCATTGAAGTTACTACCTATGTTACTCCCACTATGGATAGTCTAAGCTTTGGCGCGGCGTGTGATATTAAAAGAACATAATATTTGGTTTAAGATTGCCGATATATGTTATTTTTTTCTGTAGGTGTACGGATATATTTTTTGATTGGTTTAGTCATCTTACGACAAGAGATTGCACTTCCTAACCTTGGCTTGCTTTTTTCCGCTCCTCGCCCTCAAGTCCAAACCGCTTGCCACTTAACTAACACAGTGTGGGCAGCTGCCTCTCCAGCGAGAGCTGAAGTAGAGTGGTGAAGATTGACCTGACATGCCCATTGCCCCCGGTTGCCCCTCCCGAGCTCGCTCGCGCGTCCGATCGGATAAAACGCTGAGGTGTTTCACCTCTCACCGTTGGATGCAGTAAAAACGTTTTTCACTTCCCTCGCTTGGGGCACCGTTAATGACGGGTGGGGCTCGGTGCGCATGAGGTCCACGAATCAGAGGACGAGTCGATCTTGTCCGCGTCGCGCACGCGCGGTGAAAACCCTAGATCGTGAAAATATCTCGCCCACGCCCTCGACTCCGTCCTCCCCAGCCGCCTCTCCTCGTCTCCTCTCTCTCCGCTCCCGCGCTCTCGACTCCACCCTCCCCACTCCCGTTTCGGCGACCGGCAGAGGCGGACCGGACCGGACGACCGTGGTGGCGGACGGGAGGAGGCGCTGAAGCTTGGCACGCGAAGGCGACCGGCTCCTCTCCCCCCTCCTGTGCGGGCGCACAGCGGTGACCTCCGCATCCTCACCTTGATTTCGGTTTCGGGTGGGTTAATTCTGGTGGATACTGATTTCTCGGTCACAGGGCTGGTGAGGGTGTTGGATGAGGGCATGGGGCCGTCCTAGGGAGACGGTGGAGCGGGCGGAAAGAGGGAGGCGTCAGAGCAAGGGTGGCAGTGAACTTCGTGGTGGGTGTAAGGAGCAGGGGCGTTTGAGGAGGATGACGTTTGGGTGAGGAGCAGCAATGTCGGAGACCCCAGGCGGAGCTCGCGTCGCGGCAGAGGTGCATAGCTCACTTCGGATCCTGCCCCCCTCTTTCTTTGCCTTTTCCTCCGTCACAGGGAAGGTAGAGAGGAGCGGCTGGTCGCCACGCCTTCCGCTGCTCGTGTTGGCGCTGCAGGGATCCAACGCTGGTTGAGATAGGCTGCAGCAGGATTCTCCCCTTCTCCTACACTTTTTCCTGTGTTTGTGGTGGACCTACCCTTAGGTTGGATCTGTCTGGTTGAGGTTGATTGTGTTTTTTTTTCTCTCTGCAATTGTGACCTGCTTTTAGGTTGGATCTGGTGCTCCATAGGAGGTGCTGTTTGAGGTTCGTGCAGGAGGGGAAGGAGGCCGTTGGGGGAGGCGTGGTGGTGCATGAGGAGCAACATCATTGCCGTCTCCCTAGACGCAGGTGGAGCGTGGGCCGCAGAAATGGTTGCCAAGGCGCTCAGTCTCTCCGTGTGTGTCCTTCTTCTGATGCGTGTGTCCTTCTTCTGATGCTGCTTTGATCTGCTCATCAATTGGATCTGGAGGCCTTTGCAGAAGTCACACTTGGTACAGGTTAATTACCTCTAATTCATCTGGATTGGTTCAAAATGCTGCATGACTCTGCTAAGAAATATGACCTGGAGTTCAAATCTGCTAAGAAATCAGGACAGAATTCCAAAATCGCAGAAGATATGATTGAAATTTATAGTCAGCTTTGCTCAGGTATTTAATAATGAAGATTACTTGTTTGTGGATTGACATCTTTTGAGGAATAAATTTGTTTATTTCATGGACCTTATGATTTTCTGACATTAGTTTGCATCTCGGGCCTCGGGGAGGATGCAGAGCAGCGTGGCGCGTATCGATGTTTGGGGATCATTGGCAGTGCGACCATACATAAAGCTGGTTTCAGGGGTTTACAGACTGAACATGTATTTTGGTAGGCCTCTTGGCAGCCATGTGGTATATAAAGAATAGGAAGAGGTGAACCTACATGTTCTGATTGTTAAATAAATATCCACTATAAAGAATAGGAAGAGGTGGTATATAATTTTTTTTGTTATGTTAAATTGAAGAGATCAAGTTTTTAGCTCCATGAGTAACTTAAAATTGAAGAGAAGCCCAGTAGTGTGTTAGTGGTTTTTTAGTTCACTCTCAGTCATGGTTTCATGGCTTAGTATCCATTTTTCAGTTTGTCTCTTGTCGACTGAATTTTTGAAATATTTTGCATGCAAAGCAATAGCTCGTTATGTCTCCGTTGACCTTGGCACTGAATTGTCATATGACTAAATATGCTCTCTAGATGGCTTCTGTCCTCTATACACATGGAAATAATCGGTGGCGTTCTACAGATAATATTTTTTTTGTCGTGTGCTCCTAAATTAATCATGCACTTTCATTTCCTCTACTGTATTCACCAAATGAAAATAAGCTAAACTGGTTGCAGAACTTTGGGGGAAATCTTGGTTAGAGCATATGTGAATTTGACCTCCAGTCATTTGGTCAGGTTACTGGATTTGCTTGGATCATGTACATGTTTAGCCACTTCACCATTAGTTTGTTTAGATAAATTGTATCTCATTCTTTTGAACAAGATCGTGCTCGGAAGAGTAACATGTGTTTACAGCCAGCATGTTGCTCGCTGGTTTTAGATTATTAATTTAGTTAGACAGTGTTCAGTTTGGGATGTGGGATATATAATGATTTTCAAGTGCTCACAGTGTATTTAGAGGTACCACTTTCCATTAATTAGATTTAGTGTTAATATCGAACAATAAAACTCCGCCTTCATATATGAAACTTTTTTTCCTGTTTATATCGTAAAGAACCTGACTTTATACAGTATACTGGCAATATGTTTGGATCATGGGTACTAGCATTCAGAGGTAATGTTTCACTGTGGGTATGGGTTACAGGATTATTGTGTATTAACACCTCTGAAAATGGGAAAATATGTTGCTTCAAAGTATGCCTAATATGTTTGCATTACTTTGCATCAATTGTTCATTGATCAATGCCCATATTCACATGCTCTTTTACCGGATGACAATTGACACTCCTCTCCTTGTCAGCAAGTAGGTGAACAAACCCACCGGTATGACTTATGATCAGTTCGGTTATTCATCAAACTATGACTAAAACTATGAAACCATGATTCAGCATGTACTCTTTGATTTAGCATGTAGTTTGAACTTTCAAGTCATATGTGTTCTCTATGTCTCCTCTCTCTGCTCTATGGTGGCAGCATGTACTCTATTTGATTCATCATGTGTACAACTTGTACTCTATTTGATTCAGCATGTAGTTTCAACTTTCAAGTAATGGCATAACTTTCAGCAGAATTTGACCGAGTGTGTTGCCATGTGGAACTAAGAGTTTCGGTACCTAGCATGTGTCGAATTACTGATGTGCCACAATATTGTGCAGTGCTTTATGTGTCAAAATGTTTTAGGGGATCTTCAGGCTGGTATCACCGTATCAGGGTACTTCAGGCTCCCACATAACATTCCAAAGCCGCTACATCAGCTTCCATTACTGGGCACTGCAGGTGAAATTTTCTTTGACAAGCCCACTGAGCTTAAAATCACCTCAAATGCTCCAAAAAAAAATTGATGTTGGTATTGCAGGGGCAGTACCAGAACGCAGTACCAGAACTACCTGGTGTGGGGTCGGTGTTTGACAACCAGGACGACGAGCTGCCCAAGAACCCGGGCGAGTACATCATGGAGAACGTGTTCCAGATCGACGTCAGCCGGTCAAAGTGGCTGGACCTGTCCGTGCTCTTCAGCATGATCTTCAGCTACCCCCTGCTCTTCTTTGCCATGATCAAGGTCAGCGAGAACGTGATGCCGTGGGTGTGCGGATACATCGCCAGGAGGAGGGTGCAGCACAAGTGTAGAGAGGCGGAGCTGGCGGTGGTGCGGACGCCGTCGCTGCGACGTTACGTCGTGGACACAGCTGAACTGTCGGCTGATCAACCGTGAATGTCCTGAGGCCTGAGCCGAAAAAGAAAGTGAATTGGACAGAAAATTTACGCTAAACAGTAACTGAACTTTTAGAAAAAAATCTGATAAGACTGAATGTGTGTGTTATAGACTGTACTAGCACTGCTTAAGCTGTCTTGCTGTACTACTTTGATGTACAGACTACCGAGGTGTATATTAGCAGTTGAATGCAAGTTTTACGCTCCTCTGTTCTTACATCAGTATTTCAACTGGCACTTGTTGGTGGGATCAGAATTTAGAGCTTGGCTCACACAAACATGCATCTTAATGCATGCCATTTTACATGGCTGGAAGGAGGCTGTCGTGTGGTCCGCTTCCTTCTTTGCTTGGCTGCTTCCTAGCTTAGTGGTTGATCCTTTGTAATCCCACATTACTGGTTGATCCATACAAAGGGTAGTGTAAACACATGTCTGATACGATGGCTGCATATACTTTTTTAGCACGATCTAAATATGATTTTTTCCCTCTGTATGCAATAAATTGAAACATAATGTCGATACATAGAGTATGATTTTCTTTCGATCGAGGAGAAAGACAATTTGTGGTGTTTGGTGTTGAAAAGCCTGATTTTGGTGTCCAAAATCCTGTCGCCTACCTTCAACATCATCTACTACAAAGCTTTTCGCATGTTGCAACGGTTGAGGTCGTGAAGGCCTCTGGTGTCTCTTCCCATCCATGATCTGTGAAGCTCAATGGGTGGCCAGCGTGGTACAAGAATATGTGAGCTGCTGCTTGCTTCCAGTTGTTGCCACGAAGTTTGACAGGTATGGTTAAAGCTCCATCTCCTACTATCGTATAGCTTATACAAATTTAGTTTCGTCTTAATCAGCCTGGGAATGGTGCCTTGCATTGAAGAAATGATTAGACTTTAGATTTCAATTAACAGGTCTTCCTTTGGAAGTAGCTAAAATTTTCCTTGATTTCTTTTTGCTATTTCCCTGCGGTTACTTACTTACCGCAGACAAGATGAAATGTAATGTACTAAAAGGACGTACCCAGTGCTAAGAGCTCCCGCACTGTGCGGGGTCTGGGGATAGGTGTCAGTGGCAAGCCTTACCCTTACGAAGTGCAATGTGAAGAGACCGCGACTCGAACCTGGGACCTCTCGGTCACAGGCGGTGAGGCTCTACCGCTGCACCAAGCCCGCCCTTCAAAATTGTTACAAGATGAAATGTACTCCTCACAATAAAAGTGAAGTCGCCGGAGAGCTGAGATAGAGCTGCCAGCGAGAAAGTGAAGTCGCCGGAGAACTGAGACAGAGCTGCAGGTTCTGTTCAAGACCGACTCCCCATCTACGTCTGATGTATTGATAAAAGTAAAACTGTGGATTATTTCAGTTTGATATACTACTATCATTTATTCATGGAAACTGATAATACATCTCCCGATAAAATCATCAATGCATTTCCATGGTGTTTTAGAAATAACGTGCCAATGGATTTATTTAGGAGAAGTTGAATTATTCTAGAAAGTGTGGTTAGGAGATTGTACTGCAAAATGAGCATCGTTTGGTTTTCTAGGAGATTGTACTGCAAAATGAGCATCGTTTGGTTTTCTATGTACTATGTGCTATGTTCTACTTACTTTTGTACTAGGGCTATCCATAATTACGTTCAGACTATATCTGCGTGTTATATACACCTACTTACACTACTATTTAATATCGATTGGTTTCCCTTGCATAATTCAGCATTCATGATTCTTATCCTATTACTAATTACATAAATTCTACCGGAGATACAAATTCCACACAAAATGAATATATAACAATATCTCTATAACGAGTACATCGGAAGCCGTCAAAACCCTAACAAACAACCTCTGTAATCACGAGAGATAGCTATCGATGGTGACAACATAAGAGCCATAAAAATCTCAAACACGAACAATAATGCACGTGCAAAACACATGTTTAAGACAAGTAAAACTTCTGGCTAAAATACATTCTTGCCTTCGTCACTTGTGACCTTAGGAGTAATGTCACATACACATACATATGCATCCAAATCCTACTGAAACTAATGGATCACTCAAAATGTTGACGACATCGAATCGCCACCACCTCCAAGCTTTCCCTATAAAGAAGAAAACACAGTACTAATATTTGATGATACACGCGACAAGGGTACGGTCTTGCTTCCGGCATTTGCGCGATAGCGCACGGGTCATCTAGTAAGGACAAAGGGTGGATCATGCACGCTTGGTAGAAAATCCGTGCTCCAGAGCACGTGTGTTCTCTGGAGAAGGAAACACGTAGATCACGTTTTTTTAAGTCTTACTGCTATGGTGTTTCAGATAAAGTACCTCGATCTCTTTTTATCTTATTTTTGGCGTCGGTGAAGTGTCACCGAGGGTAGTTGTTGTCAGATTCTGTTAACATTCTTTAAATCTTGACGGTTGGTGTGTCGTTTAAAGAAAATTGTTTGCGGGTCTATGTTATTTTTGATCTCTTTAGTTCGTTTGGGTATAAGAAAAGATTCAATTTTTCCAACCCTCTAAATTGATGGTGAACAAATTACAAACCTACATCGGCGGAGGCAAGACCCGGCTAGCCAGGGCAGCTGCCATGGCTCCACTGACTAACACTTCACTAATTTTACTACATATCCAATGTTTGACTGTGAGTTGTCGTGGACATTTCTAGCCAAGTTTGTAGCTCTCAAACTTTGCCCAAACTCCATAGATGGTCCGGTTGCGCCACTCCAGCAGTGTCCCCAGTTGATATTCCATCAGTGGTTATTCGATCTCGTTCTTTGCGGCGAGTGACTAGTGTTGTGTTTAAAACCTTGGTGTGCGGGAGTGTTTACAAGTGTTCCAAAATTTTGTTGTTTGTTCAGTGCATGTTTCAAGCTCCAACAAGCGTTGAACAATCGAAAGAGGGGATGACTAGTATGATTTTCAGTGTATTTTTATTTTATACTAATCGTGTTGCGTCGATTTGTATCTCCATTGTGTCGGCTATTGTTTTTCTTGATAAATATCATATATAAGATGGTTTTGGGTCGGAAAATGCTAATGTGCCCTAGTTACACATAGATCATTTTTTTAATTTCAAAACCGGAATTTTTGAGTTTCAAAAATTTCGAAAAGCAATCCTATATATAGAAAATGTTGAGATCTAAGAGTGTGCAAATTTACAGTACAACATTCATATTATTTTAGGCTACATAAAAAAGACAAATATGACAAATTTCAAGTTTTCAAAATTGTGTACATTTCACCACTCATTTTTATCAAGCCTTAAATATAAGAAATATGGAATTGAAAATTTGCACACTTATATTTCATATCACTTTCTACATTGATTTTTTCTGAAATTGTTTGAAATTTAAAGTACTTGCTTCTAAAAAAAAATTGAATAAACGAGCTATGTGTATATGTGTAGCTCAGGCTCCAAAACGCCACTCTCGTTTTGGGCGTCTTCCTCAAAAAAAAATCCTCTTATCACTTTGATTTGTTCCCGTTGTATTGTTCCAGGGTTAAAAGTTTTGATATTTATGGTCAAAAACGTTTTGATATTTAAATTTAAAAATGCGGTACTTTGCGATGAAGTATGTACTTATCCATTATTAAACTTTTTATATTTCCTTCGCCTCGAAAAGGATGTCACTCATGAGTATATCTAGATACACTCGTGAATAATGAAATCTGTGACATCCTTTTTTAGGACTGAGCGAGTACAATATTGTGGTATAAATTTTGGGGGGAAATACAAAATGTGGGGTTGAGATAGCACACTGTCGTACATTCCAAAAATAGCATACTGGCGGTGACTGGTAAACAAAGATGCACAGGAGTCGGACTCCGAAAAACAACGGCGTGGAGCTGGAAGGGAAACAGAGCATGCAAGAAGAGTAACACAAAGCCGTAAAACAAGAGAAAAATGAGGTCAGATCACATCCGGATCAGCAGCAGCCACTCTATCTATCCTCTGATCTACATCGACGACGAGTCGACGAGTACTCTAGCTAGCTCCGTGCTGCTTTGCTGATGGCACAGCCACATCACTGCCCTCTGCTGCCAATCCATGGAAGATGGGAGCACATGGTGGTCGTCGCTCACGGCGCAGAATATGCGTCGTCGCTGTTGCCTCCGGACGCGTCGCCGTCGGACTCGGGGTCGCCGTCGTCGTGCTCGCCGTCACTGGAGGTGAGGTGCGCGAGCCAGCAGCTGCCGTGGACGTGTCCGCTGACGCAGACGTAGTACTCCAGCCGTCCCTCGTTGGACCCCATCCGTCGCGCGGCGCCGCGCGGCAGGAGCTTGGCGACGACCATGTTCCAGACGCGCGCGCCGCAGTAGGGGCAGCGCACGCGCGGGTCGAGCGCGGCCTGGCGGCCCAGCAGGCACGCCCGCGTCCGGGAGCGCATGAACCAGCGGAAGACGCCGCGATAGACTCCCAGGTCGTCGTCGGCGCCGGGGACGGCGTGCTCGCACGGGTCGGACACGTACAGCAGGTCGCCCCTGCACCGGCGCGACAGGAAGCTCCGTCCCGACGTCTTGGAGAACCGGGACACCCGCGTGAGGTGGCCCGGCACCGGCACGGCCGCCGCGCCGCAGCAGAAGGAGAGCATCTTCGCGAGCGCGGGCCACCCGCCGCCGATGCGGCCCGGGGGCGGCCCGGCGCCGTGGCCCCCCGCGGCGGATGTGAGGGAGGCCACCATCCGCGGCGCGCGGGAGATGCAGAGCTCGCGCCAGAGCACGCGCTCGGCCACGGCGCGGAGGCGGCGGTTGACGCTGGCCGCCGTGCAGAGCGCCTGCGGGTCGAAGTTGATGGAGCGGAACACCAGCGACAGCACCTGCTCGTCGAAGATCCCCGTGTTGACGCCGGCGTAGCGCGGGGACCCGATGCCGCCGTTGCCGTACCGGTAGCCAATGCCGCCGCCGCCGCCGCCGCTGCTCGACACGCCACGGAACTGGCGCGTGTTCCGCGTCCCCTCGCTCATCCCTCGGTTCGTACCGCTCTACGATATGGGTAAGTAACTACAAGAGAACAGATAGTATGACCGTCCCTGTGGAGAAGTACAATGTGCGGATGCGAGGACGGCGGCGGGCTCCCTATATATAGACCCGCGGCGGCGCGCTCTGGTGCTCCCCGGACGGAAGGAAGTGGTGTCGGGGCAGGGTCGGACCGGACCGGCCGCGTCGCCGTGTCACGGCTACCCGTTCGACAATTGGGCCACTCTAGCTTCCAGCTCGATCAGTTACTTTCAATTCCACGCAATTGGGTCGCCAATTTCATCTCGTCAAGCAAACAAATCACCCACCCAAAATCGTGCCGCGTCTAGATCGAGACCACCTAATCCCCTTCCCCAAATCGGGGTGCTGCTCGTCACTCCCTGCCAAAAAGATCCGGCGAACACGACCCGCCCGTGGCCATTTCTATAAGCTCCGATGCCTATTTTAAGCCGCCCAAGTAGTTGATCTAAAACAAAATTTAAGCCGCCCGAGCCCAAATCACCCAGGAAATCGATCCGGCAATCGCCATTGTTTACGCACGTCGCTCCCCCAAAAAAGCGCACTGCTTAATCCAATTTCTTAATCCACCTGCACTGGCTCTCCAGGAGCACGGGAGACGGCGGACGTGTCGTCGTCGATGGGGACCGGTGCACACGTGTCGCCCTCGGCGCGCATCCGTCAGCTCAATCCTCACCGGCGGCCGCCGCGTGCTCGTGGCCGGGGACGCGCGTCGCGCATCCGGCCGCCGCGGCCTCGTGCGCGGCGAGCTGCGCCAATTTTATACTGGTAGTAGTACGGTGTTCTGTGACGCGGCCGCCGTATGGGCTTTTCCGGCGCGGCTTCTCAGGTGCCGTGCGTCACAGAAAAGTGCACCTAGAGCTCAGGAGCGTGGTCGTGAGATATTTTCGCTGGGGGCACGTGTCGGGGAGCCGTTGGGCGGGGGCACACGTGTCCGGGACTCCTGGAGGAATCTGTGCGGTGTGCACGCACGTGGCCACCTCGTTGCGGAGACACTTGGTACTCGATCGGCATTAGGAAAGTGCAAAAAAAAAAAAGTTTGTTCAGTCTCTGTGCGCTTTTGGCTAAAAGCGCACGTTGGATCGTTACTAAACTACTAATCCATTATTGCTGACACAGCATAGAAAACGATCGAAATGGTCGGTCCTGCGGTGACACCACGCCACGTCTCCTACTCCCTCCCTCCCTGCGAATGCAATATGGCACCACCGCTTTGCTTCAGTTTTGACAAATACTGTAATAATTTATGCCATGATTTTATACTATTTTCGATCATTTTCATCAGGCTAATCTATTGACCAAATGCCAAGCTTCAGTTCTCGTTTTTTACTCGGAAATTCAATTCGGCTCCCAGGTGCATGTGCTCCCTATACCTAAAAAATACATTTCAAAAAATTATGACAAAAAATTCAGCGCATAAGTCACAAGATTTTATGTGGGAACATAAAGTTTCACGAAAAAACGACAATTTTTATGTGCTGCGTGAAAAAGACAAAAAAATGTCTCGTGAAAAGACTTATTTTAGCACCGAAATTTGTCTTTTTTATACCGGCCGCGTAAAAAGTCGGTTTTCCGTCAAACGAGTATGTGCGGAACATTTTATTAGAATTTTTTGACATTCAAAATAACGATTAAAATGTATTTTTTATTAAAGGGTGCATCTAGACCCGGGAGCCAAAAAGCTGCCCCCTTTTTTACTTGTTTTTATCGCATAAGATAGCAATTTACCATCACGGAAAATATCTGGAAAAAATAGGAAAACACGATAACTTTATGAGAAAAAGACAGAGAGCATCAGAGGCCAACCAGGAGGGAGACACATCCACCACGTGGGCACATGTCCTGCGTGGGAGGGGGGATACCCACACAGTTAGCTCGCGCCGCCTCCTAGCACCGTCTCTTTCAAACCCTTTCGCCTATAAGTCCCCCTGACCTAAAAACATCGGGGACGGGGTTATTTCGCAAAGTTTTGATACAGAGTTGTCGCCATCTGAAACCCTAATTTGGGGCCCTGTTCTGGCACTCGGTCGGGACGGGATCCATCTCTGGAGGCTTCTTCATCGACTTTGATTCCTTCATAGCGGTGTGTGAATAGTTCTCCATTGCACTACAGATCCCTAACAGTAGCTATATGGCACTCTCTCTTCCTTGATCTTCAATACAATGATCTCATGAGCCGCCCTACATGATTGAGCTACATCTGATGTAATCGGTGTTGTGTTTGTTGAGATATGATGAATTGCCGCTTTATGATCAGATTTATTCATGAATTATTAAGATCATTTATGTGTTTTTGCTGCATGATTTGTAGTTTTATATGCTCTCCGGTCTATTTGTTCATGGAATCACATCTAGTGGTTAGTAGTATGTTGAGAAGGTTATATTATTGGAACCTAGAGTGACATAATACGTACCCTATTTATAACAATCGATACAAATGGGAATGAGGGGGGCCTTTTATATCTTAATGCTATGGTTGAGTTTTATCTTAATGTTTCTTTTAGTATTTGCGAAAGTTTGCGAAAGTTCCAATCATAATTACTTGTTTTATCAGGCAGTTGAGCATATATAAGTTGTGGCCTCTCCCACATATATATGCATGGCACTGTCCCTTGATGACATGGATTACTTAGATCCCCACGAGAGAGTTTTCTATTCCGTTCTGTGTATATCTGTATGCCCAAGTGATAGAATACGGATAAGAGTTGCATGTGTTGCTGCCATTAAGGATAAAATAATGGTTTAGTATCGCCTTTCTATTGTTTGGTTGATGATGTTTATTGTTTACATTATGTACGAAGTTTAACATAATACTTTGTTGTAAGATTTAATACCTAGAAATGCAAGCCGACAAGCGGTTTCGAACTGGAGTGTTAGTTATAGATGATGTTAGATTAATGGTCTATATATTTTTTACTTAATGTGTATATGAATCTTGCCATGAATATTCCCAACCATAATAGTTACAATTCTATCAATTAATTGTCCAACTGTAATTTGTTCACCCAAGACTTGTTCTTTTTGTTTGTAGAGTTGCCATTAGTGAACCTATGGACCCCGGTTCGTTTTTACTATTGTTGTTGTTTTTTCTATTTACTTTTTCTGCTTGTTACCTTGCTACCATGTTTATCCTAGATTACAAAAACCCACCTTTAGCATCAATATTACTTATTTTTATCATCACTTCGCCGAACTAGTGCACATATACAATTGACTATTGTATTAAGTGTGTTGTGGAGAGAAGACACTTCATGTATCTTAATTGCAGAGTTGGTCGAGAGGGATACTTTCAACCTACACCTCCCAAGGTTCGATAAACTTTGGGTGATCGACTTAAGAGAAATTGCTACTGTCCTACAAACAACTACGCTTGGAAGCCCGATAAAAAAAACTAGGCTGGGAGGGAGAGAGAAACTCCCGATCGTAGCTTATAGTGGGTGAGGAGACACGGACCGGGGCTGGCTGAGTGGAACCTTGTCACACTAGCCATTATACCCAGAAGAGCTCCTCAACTTGGAGGCCAAATAGAGTCTATTAGAATAGAAGTGTGTAGTAGACATCATACATGTCCTATTTTTTTATATTTTATCTGATTTACAAGAAGGTTTACTCATTACCTTGTATCGGTTTGGTCACGTGATTTTATTTCTAAAGGGGGCGAAAAAACTGTTTCGAGAAAGATGGGTGAGCGAGTTGTGCTACCACAGATGCCCCTAAAAAGTGTGGGACCCAAATCTCCAAATTTGTTGTTAACAACCGTGTCAAAAGTACATATTGCACGATAGGGCAACGTGTTTGCTGGATTTGCTTCCTGTACATTTTGGATAACATCCCATAATCCTTTCGCAAATAGTATTTCCTTTGATCCTAATCTTCTCCCTAGTAACATCACGACTCATACGGAAATACAGATCACACTACACCACCGCCACTGCCCTCCAAATTCCTTGGGTTGCCCTTCTCCTAGATTAACTTAATTAGTTGTTCGGTTGATTATCCTCAAATTTTCAACATTTTTTCAATAAAGAGAATATGTTACTATAAAAACATACAAATTACACGTGGGCTCTATCCCCAAATAATGTGAAGAACTAGTTAAGCCATCAAAGATGCACACACCTAAAAAGGTGATTCTTGAGTTGTACTCTTGTATGAACACACTTTAATAATGCAATAAAATGGTCATATGCATCAATTGATGCAGAGGACGAGGATTTCCCATTAGATAGAAACTCGTCCCTGATACGTCTCAAACGTATATATAATTTTTAATTGTTCCATGCTTGTTTTATATCATTGCTACATATTTTTACTATGGTTTCATAGCATTTTCTGGACTAACCTATTAACCCAGTGCCCAGTGCCAGTTTCTGTTTATTTTGTCTGTGCATTGCAGAAAAGGCCCAAAAATGAAAGTGCTTAGAAAATTTAAAAAAAATGCAGAAATTCTAATTCATTGGAAAACTCCCGGAGCTAGAAGGACAAGGCCAGTGGAGGCCCGCAGGCCCTGGGCGGGTCCCACCTGCGGCCTAGGGGGGCTGTGGGCCAAGGCCGCCCCTGCCCCTCGGGCATCCCCTGGCGACGCCCTTTGGACTCTATATTTTTCACGACGAAAATACCTAACCCCTGAACGAATTTTTCCAAATACGATTCCGATCTCCGCCGCCATCGGAAACACTACTTCGGTGGACATAAGTTCCTGTTTCGGCACCCTGTCGAGACGGGGATCGACCTCTAGAGCCATCTTCATCGACGTTGATGCTTCCCATAATGATGCGGGAGTAGTCCCTCATCGGGGCTAAGGCTTGTACCTATAGCTATGTGGTTATATATCTCTCTCTCCCATGATGTGATCTTCATTGTGATCATGAGCGTTGTTAAACCAATTGAATTATATGATATGTTCCCCTTCTTTATGTAATGGATATGGTGTTGCTCACTTGATGATATCTAGTGTAATTTCCGAGGTCACCGTTGTGATCACGGTACCACGGTGACAGTGTAGGTGTCATGTGTGACTATGGATAATAGATTAGAGGAATATTTGTCATGAGTTTGTTCTTCTTATTAGATTGAATAATGAAATTATGAGGTTTCTTGATGCTTGTGTTTAGAATAATCTCTATGGTGTCAAGGTGACAGTGCAGGTGCAGTAGATGTATTAGAAATAGACTATTCAAGAGATATTTTGGGGTGTTTGTTAGTACTATCTTTGGATGCTAAAAGTGACAGTGTGCAGTATTCCTATATGTGGAATACGAACTTTAAGGTGTGCTTTTGAAGCCCTATGCGATTCTCATCCTGTTTTGATCCACATTAGAATGATCTCCGGGTAGCGTCTACCTTATATGTTTTTGAAGGAAGTATCATGTGTTTAATTATGTTAATGATGTTGAGAGTACTCACTAGTGAAAGTATGAAGCCTAGGCCTTGTTTCCAACCATTGAAACATCGGTTTTAGTCACATTTGGCATTTGTTTGCTTGCTGCCATTTTTATTACAGATTTACTAAACCACCTTTTACCATCCATATAACTTGCATTTTACCATCTCTTCGCCGAACTAGTGTACCTAAACAACTGACAATTGTATTAGGTTTGTTGGGGGCACAAGAGACTTCTTATATCTTAATTGCAGGTTTGCTTGAGAGGGATATATTCAACCTACGCCTCTGTGTATTTGATAAACCTTTGGTGACTCACTTAAGGGATTTTTTGTTGTTGTTCTACAAACCTCTGCGCTTGGAGGCCCAGCAGAGTCTATAAGAATATAAGCATGTAATATACATCAGTCCCACGTACGGTTCGGAGGCCAAGCTCCACCCCAGCAATAATGGGTCCTATCCCCAAAAAAATGTCAAGAACTAGTCAAGACATTAAGAACGCACACATATAAAAATTAAAAAGAAAAGGAAAGAAAAAAGACCCCGCCATAGTGATCAAATACTCGCAGCAGCCGGACCCAAACTACCAGAACACACACACAAGACTATAGAAAAGATTCTCCAAATGTGATGCCTCCAATAAGGGAATATTGCACAACCATTGTCGTCGCCCAATCAAAGGTTGTAGATTTTCACTTAGGAGAAGATCCAAATTCTTCGCACATTGCCTTCAACAAGAAAAATACCACTGCCAGGTACAACCAATGGAGGCCAAACCTAGGGTTTTCACTCTATATATCGAGACTCGACACTCAAAGAGCACACCAAAACTTAAGTCACCGAGTGTTGCATCCCACATCGAGGCCACCGCTACAAAGCATCGATCATTAGACTCACATGCACATGTGTGGTCGAGCAGGAACTACGAGTAGCCATGCCCGCACAACAACCTGCGAATTAATGTTTGTGTTGCATCCACGACTCCGTACCCGCCAAAATAGGTATTCAAATCATAGTCGTCCTGACATTCCTCGCCTCTTTCCAACACCATGGAAATTGCAAGCGTTGACATGTCCCATGGTGTCAACGAAAAGTGGATCATAGCTAAACGCCCCCCTTGAATCCCCATGGATTGAAATTTGTAAACGCGCACGACCAGATCCCATCAAAACCAGAGGTTCAGAAGCACATATGTCAATATGTGAAAACTGCCAGCGGACACATCCGGAACTCGTCTAAGGCCAGATGTAGGACGACCGTCAGCAGGTAGCTCGATGTGTTGGGTAGAAGAAGACTACTAGGGCTGCTACCCAACATCCTTTTATTCGATCCAGACTTGTAGGGCTCCACCACCACGCGACGGATGAACGGGTTGGCGATAGCCCCACAAGAAGCCCCCAGACCACTACGAACATCGTGGTCCTTCCTCGCCACATCACGCCAACATGGATCTTCCCTGCAGCATCGCGACGCAACAACAAGTACTGACCATCACAAGCAGGATCCGAGGCCCAACAGATTTGGCCAGCCACACCGAGGCACCACGCCAGCCATCCCAAATGACTCCATCGGAGCAAAATCACCACGAAGAGCCACACTAGCACCGAATCTTGCTCGCCGATGTTCCACACCACCAATGCAAAAGCTCCGCATTCACCAAAATTTGGGAAAAATTAACCCGCTACCGTCGGCGGTGAGGGGCGGAGGGGGGAGGAGGGATCTGGGGGGACGATGTCATTACTCTTGGAGGCTCTCTAGGATATCTAAACTGGCCACACATACCAACAAACGTCTTTCCATCACATTTTTTCTTCACTCGTTAACTTTCTGAGAGGTCACCCATTCCTACTGGCCAAACACCAGTGGCAGAGCTGGCATAGAAGCATTTGTTAATTGCATAAAACCACCACAATTGGGGCAGTCGTTACAGAAAACCACTGGGATACAAATTTTTGCTAAAAAACCCACCGGGATTGAGGCATAACATGGCACAAAGCACTGATTGGCTTGGTTAGGGTTGCTAAACTTATTTCTGACAAAAAACCACCATATTCGAGGCAAGTTTGATAGAAAACCACCAACCAAGTGACCATTACCCGGTGCCGCGTCAGCCTGACATTCTGAAAAATAAGCTTAGCGATCCTAACCGAGCGAGTCAGTGCTTTGTGCCACGCTATGCATCAATCATGGTGGTCTTTTGCCAAAAAAAATGTATCCCGGTGATTTTTTGCAATGGCTACCCCGATTGTGGTGGTTTTTTTGTACTTAACTCTCATGAAATTCATCCATTCCTCACTGATTAAGTACTTTAAAATTACTTATAGTGGAAGAATACACCAATAGTACATACATGAACCCAATGAAAAAATTCTCTAGCTTCGCCCTGCCAAACACGTTCATGTTATTAGAAAAAAATCTGTAAAATATTTTATATTTTGAAACGGAGAGAGCAGCAGAGAGTGCAAGGCTCGTGCGCACGCCTGCGTACGTGGGCGGTTTCTGTTCCACAACCTTTGCCGGCGAGTCCGGTCCAAGATCGTGGAGCGAGAGCATAGTCGAAGTAGTCGTACACGCGGCACAATCACAGATGCGAAAAGTAAAAGGAGACACGGGAATATAGTCTGGATTGATCTTTATTAATCAATTGGTGTCTCCCTCATACAATACATGGGTATATATAGGCGAGAGGGGTAGGTGGACGGAGGACCAAATCCAGGGAAACTTGTACCCTAAGAAAGGTGAGGCCGCATCATTAGGATGCGGCCGGTGGTTTCCCAACACTCACCCTTGGTCCAACGTCCCGTATTATCTATGTCTCAAAACTCCGAAAAACCCAGTGGGAAAAATATGGAGAAAGAGCACATAGTATACGTCTCCTCATGTTGCACGAATTGCCTCATCAAAAACCTCAATGTGAGAAACATCTGGAAAACTCACATAAGGGAAACGAGTACAATTCACTCAATCATCAGGTTGAGTAATCAATCATCTGGATCGAGATTCACAGACGGGGGTGTGAAGAATCTCCCCCTGAGTCTAGCATCTCTCTAAGTCTCATCATACCGATTCCATGAACACACCTCTCAAAAGATGATGCCGGTAATGATTTAGTGAACAAATCAGCAAGATTTTCACACGACTTAGTATGCAAGATCCTCACTTCGTTCATCTTCTGCAATTCATGTGCATAGAAGAACTTGGGGTTGATATGCTTTGTGAGATTACTCTTCACATAACCCGACTGTACTTGTGCAACATAGGCTGCATTATCTTTATAGATAATTGTGGGGGTCTGTACGGTGTTCAATCCACACGTCTGCTGAATGTGGTGAATCATCCATCAAAGCCACACACACTCTCGTGATGCTTCATATAGCGCTATGATTTCTGAGTGGTTCGTCAAAGTCGATACAAGACTTTGCTTAGACGATTTCCAGGAAATTACAGTTCCGCCACAAATAAAAAACATACCCAGTCTGTGACTTATAAGTGTGTGGGTCCGACAGGTACCCTGCATCAGCATAGCCTACCAATGATAGGTCTTGATTCCTCCTATAAAACAGCCCAAGATCTTTGGTCCCTTGCAGGTATCGGAAGACGTCCTTGATGTCTTTCCAATGTCTATGGCTCAAAACTGTACCTAGCAAGCAAATGGACGGCGAAAGCAATATCCGGCCATGTACAATTCGCGAGGTACATGAGTGCTCCAATGGCGCTCAAGTAGGGGAATTTCGGTCCCAGAATTTCCTCCCCCTCTTCCTTNCTGGGTGTAGGCAGACTGGTGCACTAGAATCCCAGCAGGGGAATGTTCTAGTTGCAGACCCAGACAGAACTTGGTTTTACCCAAATCCATCTCGAATTTCAGGTAGGAACTCGCTTCCTCAATATCTCTAGGTGTACCGATTATATTCAAATCGTCCACGTACACCGAGATTATACAGAATCCATCTTGGGATCGCCGTATAAAGACACATGGGCAGTCCTCATTGCTCGTGTAGCCCTTCTGATGAAGGAAATCGCTTAAGCGATTATACCACATCCTACCAGACTGTTTAAGTCCGTATAGTGACTTCTTGAGAAGAACACTGTATAGACCCCGATTTGCTCTATCTTGATTCGGAATGGGGATACCCTCCGGTACCTTCATGTAAATGTCCGAATCAAGGTTACCATATAGGTAAGCAGTGACAACATCCATCAATTTCATTGTCAAGTCCAGATTTACTGCCATCGAGATCAAGTATCTAAAGGTTATACCATCCATGACCGGGGAGTAAGTTTCCTCAAAATCGACACCTGGTCGTTGAGTGAACCCTTGAGCAACGAGCCTTGCTTTGTACCGAACCACCTCATTTCTTTCATTTCTCTTACGAACAAAAACCCACTTATGGCCAACTGGGCGAATGTGGGGAGGAGTTAGACTAACCGGTCCAAACACCTTCCTCTTGTTGAGAGATAATAATTCTGAGGTAACTGCCTCCTGCCAATCTTTCCAATCCGACCTCCTTTTACAATCAGCGAGACTGTTAGGCTCAGGGTCAGGATCTATGATTGAGGCAATTTTCTTAGCAAAGTTAATGTCGACAATTGCCATTGCTCGGTTCATTGACTCTCCCGTACTGATATAATTTATGGCCATTTCGTCATGGGGCGCATCTGGCGCTGCCTCTTGCTCTACCGTATTTCCCATTACAGGAGCGAGGTCCTTTAGCTTTTCCGCGCCGATGTGTGTACTCACATCTCCGCTGGATGTTCCCTCAATAGGGACGTTCAAGTCCGGAATCCCGTGCACAGGATTTTCCGTACTTGTGCCAGGTCTCAAGTGGCTCCCCTTACTCTTTCTAGGGGCTTTGGTGACTGGCTGTGATAAATCTCTCTTATCCTTTTTCGCCGGGCGTCCCCGAGTACTTGGGATTTGAGAATCCGGATTCCGCGTCCTTTTAGGCCTTTGGACGGGGGCGGGTGTACCATTAGTTAACTTCGGTATCTCAACCCTCTCCGGTGCATTGCGCGCTGGCACATGCGACTTTGTCACAGTTTTCAAGTCACTAAAGTGATCAGGCAGTTGATTCGCTAATGCATGCAAATCTATTATCTTTTGGACTTCTTTATTTGTCTCAGCAGTGCGTGGGTCATGAGCGTGGATCCCCGTGGCTTGCCACGTGATTTCTCGACATTTATCATCAAGGGTTGATTTCCTCCCCCTAAAGTCAGAAAGAGATCCTCGTCAAATATGCAATCAGCAAAGCGGGCCGTATGACAATCACCTGTCATGGGGTCCAAATACCTGATTATGGACATAGTCTCATAACCAACGTATACCCCGACTTACGGAGCGGGCCCATTGCTGATCGCTGGGGGGTGGTATCGGTACATATACCTGGCAGCCGAACCTGCGAAGGTGGGAAATTTTCGGTGCCGACCCCTGCGCAAGCTGCATTGGAGAATGGATGTTGTAGGCCGATGGTCGAAAATTTATGAGTTTAGCAGCGTGTAACACAGCATGCCCCCAACATGTAGTTGGTAAATTACAACCCTGAAGGAGCGGTCTGGCAATGAATTTAATCCTTTTAATCAAAGCCTCTGCAAGTCCATTTTGCGTATGGACATGCGGTACTGAGTGCTCGACTGCGATTCCCATTGCCATGCAATAATCATCGAATGCCTTTGAAGTAAATTCTCCAGCATTGTCCATTCTGATGGACTTAATACGATAATCAGGGAATCTATTCCTCATTTGTATGATCTGCGAGATCAATTTTGCAAATGCATGGTTCCGTGTTGACAGCAGGCAAACATTGGACCATTTAGAGGAAGCGTCGATGAGTACCATAAAGTACCGAAACGGCCCTGAGAGGGGCTGAATCGGACCGCATATGTCCCCTTGGATACGTTCCAAGAACGCGGGGATTTCATCCTTCACCTTTAAAAGGGATGGTCTAATGATTAACTTCCCCGTAGCGCATGCAGAGCACACGAAATCATCAGGATTTGGGAAGTTCTTCACATTAACATTATGACCATTCGAGTTGTTAATTATATTCCTCATCATTCTCAGACCGGGATGGCCTAATCTATCATGCCATAGGCAAAATAGTTCAGAGCTTCGGAAAACAGTCTTTAAGGTAGTGTACACGGGCGGTGCTACAATTTTCGTGTAGTAGAGCCCCGTGTCCCATGAAGGAAGCCTTTCGAGGACATGGGTACCATTTTCATCACGCCTTGTGATGAGGAGGTATTCCTTACCACCCTCGTCATCGGTCCCAATATGGAAACCATTGGCGCGAATAGCTTTGAAGCTCAAGAGAGTGCGAGTAGCCTCTGGGCACAACAATGCGTCATCTATGACCAAAGTCGTTCCCATGGGGAGTACAATAGTGGCTCTTCCGGAGCCTACTATTTTCGGACCGCAGCCGGCGATCGTCATAATACTACCCGGAGACTTTTGAATTGACTCGAAGTATTTATCATCTCTCAAGATGGTATTTGTTGATCCACTGTCCGCAAGGCACGTTTCCTCCATTGGGGGCGCCACACGTGTTCTAAAATATTTGCATCAAGTTAACATAATGAAGCGAGGAAGTAGCGACATTACATAAGACATGCACACATATCTCAGAACATAACATGCCATCACATTCAAATAGAGGAATTAATGAACGATAACCAAATGTCATTCAAGCACCGAAATAATGAATATGTTTTGCTCTTATAGAGCTTACAAACCAAATGTATCTCAAATAGCCTAAGGAATCATGATAGATAAAACGAGTGGAGTCTAGACGGGCGAAGAGAACGCGCCGTTCACTTCACACTCAATCTCCAACTTTGAGAACTGCTCCTCAGTGAGTATAGGATCATCATCAGTGCCAACCCTTGGTGTGCCAGGGAGCACCATGTGCTCAACCTCCATAGAGATGCCGACGTCCGACGGGACCGTCGGGGTCGTCTCCATGGGCACCATGGTTGATGCAGCCGCAGGCAGAGGTGGTGGCGGTGGAAGGAGCTCGGGCGCCACCGGGGTGCCGGTGGTGCCTCCCACTGAACTGAGGCGAGGTGCGATTCACGCACCTTCTTACTAGCCTTGTATGCAGCCACAACTCCTTAGGCGCACGGCACTGCGTGAGAAGTGTTCTGTAGAGCCGCACCGTAGCAGTCCTGGGGCCTCTGCTCCCCCTTGCCTGGCTGATGTTTGAGCCTGGCGAGGAGGGCGAGGTGCCTTCTTGCCCTTCCTGCCCCTCTTCTTCTTAAGAGGTGCGCGGACCTTGAAGGCATTAGCATGGGCCTCCTGACGAGAACTCGCCCCAAGTGGTTGCGCAAGAGCTCATCCTGCGCCTCCTCCACCTGGAGTATGTCCACAAGCTCTGCATACTGCGTGTACTTCCCCTGGCGGTAATTCCGCGAGGACTGTACAGCATTGGGGTGGAAGGTAGAGAGAGTTTTCTCAATCTTCTGGCTGTCGGTAATGGTGGTACCACACAGCTGAAGAGAGGTGCAAATCCGGTGCAAAGCCGAATTATACTCTCCCACCGTCTTGAAGTCCTGAAACCTCAGACGAATCCACTCCGCCTCTGCCTGCGGGCCAACAGTGTACTTCAGTCGCTCGAAACGCTTTTTGAGAGCATTCCAGAGGTCCAAAGCACTCCGTTCAGCCATGTACTCGTTTTTCAGAGTACACAGAGATGGTGACGCAGAAAATGCAGAGCTCGGGCATTCTCAGCGGGGGTGGCATCACTTTTGACGCCATCAGCTCCCACACTAATAGCCTGTTTCAGCTCTTTGACGTGAGGGGAGATATCCACATCCGATGCCCATGTCAGGTAGTTCAACCCGGTTTGCGCTAGCGCGTGAACTCACGGTTGACGATTCCGGCCATCTGCGATTATGCAAGTCATATTAATTACAGCAGCTAATCCGGATTACAGCAGGTAATCCATTGCATAAATGCGATGAAGATACATTTTTTCATTAACATGGCGTTCCAATATTTAAAAGCATGCTAATAAGCACGGAAATGATGCACAACCGTGAAAAATGCCCTAAAATTGACTTTTCGAGGTTATGTTATGCCCAAATATGCAATTTCAGCAAAAACAGACAGTTTTTAGGGGCTTAGACGTGAAAATAATTCAGCAGGAATTAAAATGACGTGAAACCTCGAAAAGCTGAGGGCTAAAATGCAAATTTCCATGCCCAGGCCATTTTCGGTCCGGCTAGTTTGGTTGCAGGCCGAATAACGGGCCGAAAAACCAAACCGAAGCCCATCCGCCAACTGGAAATGGGCCGAAAGAGGCCCATATGCCGGAACGCACAATGGGCCGGCCCACCATACCACGTCCCAGCTGGGGACGAGGCTAGGTTTCCCTAACGCCTCGGTGGATGGTGGCGGCGGCCAACTTGGCGCAAGGGACGGCATGGCGGCCAGTGCGCGGAGCGCACGACGGCTGGGCTCAAGCCCGCCTACGGCAGCAAGCGCACGCACAGGGGGCGAGCCTGGCAGGGGCCGTGGCGGCCAGCGCGCGCAGGCGTGCCGGCCATCTGGGCACGGCGCGGCGGCACAGCCAGCGGGACACGGCGCGGCGGCGAGTAGCACGGGCGCTGCGGCCGGTCAGCGGGGCACAGCGGCGCGCGTCGTGGTGGGCGTGTGAGGCGGCGCAGCAACGCGGCGGAGCGGCCGACCATCGGGGCGCGGCGGCGTGCGCGGAAATGCGGCAAGCACGCGCAGCTCACGACCGGCAGGCGTCGGTCAGGTGGCATGACGCTCCAGCCAGCAGGGCACAGCGCAGCCGGCCTGCTAGCAGGGCGTGGCATGCGGCGCGGACGGCCAGCGGGCGATGCGGCCGGCAAGCGGGGTCGGCGGCGGACATGGCGGTCGTCCGGCGACGCGGCGTGCGTCCGACGTCCAACTGCTCGTCGTGCGGCAGCGGGAGGCGGGCGAGCACGCGAGCGGCGGACGTCCTGTGACAGCGTGCGGCTAGCGTCCAACTGCTCGTCATGCGAACGCGGGAGGCGGGCGAGCACGTGGGCGGCGGCCGTCCTGCTATGGCGTGCGGCCGGCGTCCAATTGCTTGTCATGTGGCAGCGGGAGGCGGGCGAGCACGCGGGCGGCAGCCGTCCGGCGAGAATGTCTCGAATGTCAATTTTCATCGTCCGTTCATCTGGAATCGAGACGGCGCGTCGCACAACTGGTGCATCGCGGCAGTACCGTGATCATCTGGATCACGTTCTCGTACCGACTCATAAAGAGATGGGGGACCGATCTTTGTGATCGGATCTGTATTATACCTGCGCGATCAACGACGAGAGCCTGCTTGAGGGAGGCTCGATGCAGATCAGTTGGTGGAGCAGTACGTGCTGATAACGTGTTCCACAACCTTTGCCGGCGAGTCCGGTCCAAGATTGTGGAGCGAGAGCGTAGTCGAGGTAGTCGTACACGCGGCACAATCAAAGATGCGAAAAGTAAAAGGAGACGAGAGGAATATAATCTAGACTGATCTTTATTAATCAATATCTCTCTCTCCATACAATACAGGGGGTATATATAGACGAGAGAGGGGGTAGATGGAGGTGGACCAACTAGAGGGAAAACCCCCACCCCAAGAAAGGGTGGGCCCGTACGTGCCGCACAGGAGGTTTCCCAACAGCTACAATTGCTGGATACTCTCAGTGTACATGGTCGATGGTCCTAAATTCAGCTAGGTTATAGTTCTAAACAGTTTCAAAATATTGGGCTGTCTTAAAAATGCTAGCTATAAACCCTCTTTTCACAACCACCATCACGAGGATTGCCCAACAAATTATCCAAAATAATTGAATGTCATATTGTCAGAAAATCTCTCAATCGGTTAGCCCATAGTGCTAGATCAACAATCTTACAGATAGCCAACATAGTTGCTTGGTTTAGATCTCTGAAAAGCCTTGTGGTGTGGCTAACTTAATTTTATGACGCTGAGTGTGAATTTCTGTAACAAACGCTGACGATTGTTTAAAAAACAATTGTGAGAAAATGGGAGTTGCTCCATATATGACCAGATGCATAACCGAAGTTTTCATTAACAACGTTATCTTAAACATCAGGCACATAGCCTCAACGAATGTGGAGGGCTCTATCTGCAGAAATACCCGAAGCTGGCGGTAAGACTTGTGGACGGGAGCGCATTAGCTGCTGCAGTGGTTATCAAAAGTATTCCCGAAGGCACGAAGCAAGTTGTCCTTGCAGGAAATATTTCTAAGGTGGCTCGTGTAATTGCTACATCATTATGCCACAAAAACGTTAAGGTAAGAACCAGATAAATACCCATGCTTGACCCAATTTACAAACATGTAGGAATGACGTTTTGTACCGAATTAAATACAACGAGCAGCTCATCTTGTGCAGGTCATAGTGACAAACAAGAACAGTTATCATTTTCTTAGGGGCAAAATAAAAGAAGACGCTGCTAATGACAATCTCCGTCTATCAAAAACCAGTACGGCAAAGGTACGAAGGAAATTATGAGTGTCTGAATATATTGGGAAGTTCACATACCTGAAAAGCATGTGTCATAAGCAGATGAAATTGCTGCTGAATTTTTTGCAGGTGTGGGTAATTGGAGAAGGTCTGGATGACACTGAACAGTTGAGGGCACCAAAAGGAACGAGGTTTATCCCATACTCTCAGTTCCCACCGAGGAAGGTACTCAAGGACTGCACTTACTCGACGACTCCTGCGATGACTGTACCTAAAGCACTGGAGAACGTTCACTCATGCGAGGTAAGAAGGTCCCCTACTCCAGGTTTACAGCACCGATCAGTAATAATTTCTCAGTCCATGGCCTTATTAAGCTGAACGATTTTTACATATATAAATTCAGAACTGGTTGCCAAGGAGGGTCATGAGTGCGTGGCGGATCGCTGGTATTCTCCATGCGTTGGAGGGATGGACCGAGCACGAATGCGGAGAGACGGTGTTAGACTTGGAGAAAATATGGTCTGCTGCAATACATCACGGGTTCCGACCGGCTTAATTAATCCTGTTGTTGCGCTTGCATGTGAGCATGCCAATGTAATAAGTGATTGCAGCTGCACCTGTTGTCTTGAACGTGTGCTTCTATGCGCACGAATCCCTTTGGTCGTTTTTTCTAAGGTAAAAAAATTGCGAATCAAGAGCTATATAGACCTGAGATGCCCGCTCCGCTCCTAGGGGGCAGCACGGGCGAAACCCTAGCCCCCGTCCCCAGTCTTCCTCCTCCGCTCAACCCGCCACCGTCGGGGGAAACCAGCGAGTAAATTTCGTTCGGTGAACGGTGGTGGTAGGTTTCTCGTCCCCTTCCGCTGCGAGGACCTCTGACCAAGGGTCAAAAGGACGTTCGGGTGTGACTAGCAAAACTGAACAGCCATATGTCAGGTGAATCTATATCTATACTATACCTATACCTAATAATAAAACCAATAAGACTTACACAGTTTGGTTTGGTACGTCGTTAAAATTGCTCATAAAGTGCGTAAATAATTACCCACCTCTGCCACCCATAAATTATTATGTACGTTCTCTTATATTTTCCGTCTGTCCGTCATCATACCTCACGTTTCCTCTTTGGCCCGCGCTACCTCCCCCTTATCTGTGTACAACTCTGTTCCGGCAACAAAACATATTTGTGCGGTAGGTGCTACTAAATATACAACAGACACCTCAATCTGTTCTAGGTCGCCGCCAACACAAATCAAAGGATCAGCAAAGGTTCGTCCAACGTCCCTAGCAAAAAACCCAGAATCGTTGCCTCTCACCGATCGGGAGAATCTTGGCAGCGGCCCCACCCAGATCTTGCAATCCGATCTGCTTCCAATTTTTTCCGGCGACGTTGATGTTACAAGGTGGATAAAGGCTGCTTCCATCTCCCCATAACGTGGGGATTTGGGCTGCCGCCGCTACTCTATTTGCAGCAAAGAAGAAAATTATGGAAATTTTAGTGGATTGAGGAGAGATGGTGTGGGCGTGTGGCCATGAGTACCCGTACCATGTGGTTTGATGTGTTGCAGCTGTTGTAGAAGATTATTGACATGCCACGACAAGCAGGACAGGTCACATGAGCTTGCAAGCCCCGCCTGACCCCAGTGTTGCGCGTCTAAAATTAGCTTATGTGTTGATTAGATTTTGTCAAAGGCACCGACTATTGATAGTAATTCATCTCACATGAATTTGGTTGCCTAGATTCGTATATGATTTTTGGGTGACTCTTTACACCATACCCCTCTGCTCACCGCAGCTGCAGGCACCCCACGCCTTCACCGTGCCGACCGCATTCTCCTCCGCCTCTGCAGCCTAAAGCCCTCCATGTTCCGACACCATCCTCCTAGGGCACCGGGAGCCGTCAACCTTCTCGCGCCGGCTCTATGCTCCGCCGCTGCCGGAATCCCATGACATAGAGCTTTGATCATACCCACACAAGTCATCGTGGCGTTTGGGTTTCTGCATGTTTGGACTGTTGGACAGCGAGGTGTAAGCTCGGTGTTTGAGTCAGATTTAGTTTCTTTCAAGCTTTATAGCTAAATTGATGGTAATTGATTCCAAGTAAATCCAAGCTTCCAAGGTATGACCTCTGCTTCTGCTTAACATAGACCGGTAGGATACAAGCCAACAGTCGTCTTGTAATTGATTTAATTGCACATAAGCACGCTGTAATTTGGTGCTATATATGCTGTCTGTCTCTGACGAATAGATTGTGTGTTCATGGACAAATTCCTCTGGAGCGGTTCTACAACAAACCATGGACTCTGAACAGAGGTCAGTTAGCACTTTTCAAGCGTGGTCAGTTAGCTCTTTATTTTTCTCCATATTTTAAGATTAAAAAATCCAAGCCAACAAATAGAACTGTACCCTAATGCAGTAAGATCTCTCTCAGGATTCTAACTTACATCATGCATGGTGACCACCGGAGGCTGCGCTGCCTTCTGATTGTATCATACGGTTAATTACAAAGCTTATTATGTGTACTATTTCATAAGGCTAGCTCGATTTTTTATCTTATTTAAAACTTCATTTTACTTTGGGATAAGGTTATCAATATAGTTCGTGTATTGTAAATTAATAAAGACAAATATTTTCCCAATATGATACAATTTTAAAACTCTCGTAATGTTGTTAATATTTTCTTTGGCTCCCCATTTTCAATATGATCTCGTTTTCATGGTGGCGGTGCTCACGCACGTTATCAGCTCCAGTCGCCAACACCAGTGATAAGGAAAGTGATATACATAGATATTTTCTCTTCCGTTGCAACGCATGGGCCTTTTTGCTAGTAATAAAAAAAACCTTAAAAGGATACATTATCGAGGGTGTGTACAAAGTACAACTCTAGGGTTTTGTTAATTCAAAAAATACTGGTAAAACATGTATTAGTCCATTGGTGGATTATCGCAGAAATAAGATGTTGGAAAAATCGTATTTTAATTGAGTGGTCAAAGAGTTTTGGCTTCATTTAACATCATGAAGTATCTTGTAATTTCAAGAAAGAATGTGGGATTTTTTTTCAAATCTGAACATTTTTAATTTTGAACATTTACCAAAAAGAACCAGAAAACGAAACAGAAAAAAGAACCACCAAACCAAACAAAAAAAACAAAAAAATTACCCGGCTTGACGCTATCTTCCCAAAACTAGAATGAACCATTTCGTGGGTCGGCCCATTACCCGAACTGTTAGCTGCAGAACCAGCGCGTTGATACACTAACGGAAGCGTTGAGAACAAATCCTGTTTGCCGCCTTTGCGGTGCGGGTGGCTAGCGCCTCGCACCCCTGCGCCTCAATGGGCGACCCATGTTATGTTGTTCCTGATATCTTCTTTGTTTCATTCATTTTTTTTGTCACTTTTATATAATTTTAAAAATATTTGTTTTTAATAAATGTCCAGATTCTAAAAATGTTCAAACTCGAAAGTTGTTCATTTTAAATTATTCAAATTGATTTTTTTTTAATTTTTAAAAATCTTTCATATTTTAAAAATGTTTAAATTTGAAGTGTTCATTTTTTAAATGTTTAAAATCAAAACAATGTTCATATTTTGAAAATGTTTAAAATAGAAAAATGTTCTAATTTTAAAAATGTTCAAATTTGAAAATGTTTAGATTTGAAAAATGTTTTCGAATTTAAAATGTTCAGATTTCGAAAATGTTCAATTTGAAGAAAAATTTCAGATTAAAAAAATATTTCTATTTGTTTTTTTATCGGATTTTGTAGAAAAAAAGAAAAAATGAGACATACCTGATGGGCCGCGGCCCAACCGAACACTCAAAAGCGTCGAACGAATGAATATCGGCCGAGCCCGTTAGTCGTACAAGGTATCTGGAAATAAGAGCTCCCCCCATTGAGCGTCAAATAGGATTTGCCGCATAGAAGGTGTCCAATAGGAGAACCTGCTCTCCCGCCGCTAGCCTCACCCACCAAAAGTTTTTTGCGCTGATTCCGCAACTAAACCCTCCAAATCCCATCTTGTTTCCCCTCTCTCCTCGCCCCCTCTCGTGATCCGCGCGCGACATAGGGAGACCTTAGGAGATGGGGAGTGACCCTGGGCGGCTGCGGCAGGTATCTCTGTCTCTCTCCCTTCTAATCATTGGTTGGCGGCAGGGGCTGGCTCCCTGCTCGCTCGCCTCTGTCCCGGTATCGGGGGAATGGCGAGATCAGGGCCGTGCCAGAGGGCGGGGCAGAGGGGCGGCCGACCTGGGCCCCCCGAGTTGTAGGGTCCCAACGAAATTAATGCATCTATATCGATACATCCAATGAAAAAAATAAAGGTAAGACCAGTGGTGGATCCAGGATTCGGGCATGACCGGGGCTGGAACTATATGATAGCAAGAAACTGCGAAGAAATATAAAAGCAGAAGTGCCATAAGAAACCCTCCCTTCTCTATATTACACTATTTTTCTAGCCAAAATACACTACAAAAGCAGTATTGAAATTTCAAAATAAAATTTAACCTGCACTGCTTAAATGTGCAACACAATAAGAAAACTTTAGTAAAATATGTAAAAAAGGATTACATACCAAGAGTCCGGGAGAGTCCAGAGTCTAGACTGTACCTAGGTGACGAAAATGAAACTTGTCGGGATGAGAATATCTTCGGCCTAATTGTCCACTCATCTTCTAAATATCTATGCAATAAAATTGAATTAAATTGATTAATTCCGATTCAGGTAATCCCAATTTCAACAATTGAAAAATTATCTGAAGGGAAGAAATGTTCGAACCTGCATAAAGACTTCTAGAATAAGCAGAAAGAGATTATTTGGAACTCTAGAGTTAGCAAGTCCCAAATGAGTTGAAGGCCATGAAGATATCCTAATACAACTATGCATGCATGGAACGGCCGAGTGTGAGTGTGACGAAATATCTCCAGGGCTGTGCAAGGTCAAGCTTAAGTAGACTCTGTCAGCATTGATAAGTTTAATTAGACTGACACTCTCTCTTGTGAGAACCCTACTGTTGTAACAATGATAACTAAGTTTTCAATTTTAATATTATGTATAACTTTATATTGGAGAAAATTACATGAGAAGTTGTATACACTAGATAATATCAAACACATTTTGAAGAGCATAATAGATCAAATCGTATGAATGTGAAAGTTGTAGAATCCATAATATTTTTTATGATCATTGGTGGTTAATTTAAGTGCTTATATTTCAATATTAAATACATATAATCATGCGTCATGATAATGCTGTTGAACACAATGTTACTTGTAAACCACACTTGACAAAAAAATTGAAGAATCTAGAAACGATTTATGCTTTAGAAGTTTTTATAAATTTTCTAATGTAACGATACACACTGGATACTCCTATTAAGATATTTGTTAAAATATGATCAATCGATATGTCTCCTAAAATATTATAAATAGTTAAGTCTTAATTCACCTGCAAAAAATGAGGAGGCGTACAATTTGTTTTACAATTTTCAACCTATGTATATACAACAAAAACTAATGTAGTTTTGGTTACAAAATTATTTAGATTCAACACAAGGTAAATGTATTTTGAATGAAGATTACGGTACAAGAAGGATGCACATAATATTACTAAAAGTTTGTATTGAGTTAATTGCGCTAACTATATATGGGGAAGATATATTTATAAGATTATAATATAATAAAACTAGGTTATATGGAAGTATAAGAATTTGATATAAACATACTTGCGTAAGTTACCCCTGGTCTTGAATTTCTTTGGACCATCCCTCGGCGAGATGGGGCCGGCAGCGGGAACAGCGATCTACGGGTCCGCCGGATTGGATACCGCATCTCCTTCTCTCAATCCCTCTCCGACCCCCTCCTGCTCTCTTTCTCTCTCTATCACACGTGCTCCTCCTGGAGGTTGGTGCGGCGACTTGGGGTTGGCAGCGACTGAGAACGCATGGGCCCGGTAGCCTGGGATTCAGACATATTTTCTTCTCTATCCTCCCCTAACCTTACGGTGTGGTCATGTTCTGGCACTGATCTATCTGGTTTGCCCAGGAGCACGAGTTGGACGAGCAGATCAGTGACCTAGCACTTGGTAACGAGCAGCAGTACAATTTCTTGTGGATTTGGTCACTTTGATCAGTTGATCAGTGGTATAACTCTGTAACAAATAAAGTTGAGACTGAAGTCAAGCATCCATCAAATAACCAGCAGTAGTGCACTTACTGCTCTGCCAAATTCCCTTTTTGTTAAAAAATTGTAAGTTTGTGAGATGACGTAGCTTTCTAGCTTTGTTGAAAGATGTTATTCTTGATTATTTTTTGTTCCACATCCTGTAGGAAGAAGTTCTTTAAGGACGAAGGTCGAATTATTGATATTCAGTTTAACACCTTTGATGATGGGAGCAACAAGGGCTTCGCACGTGTAGAATTTGATATAGTTGTAGCTGTTGAGAAGGTATCTCACAACGTTTATTTGTTATCTATCACATATCTAAATCTAGATCAGCTGATCCATGGAGCCAACTTTTAATTGATATTTAAGTTCTGTTTCTTTATCCATGTTCTAGGCATCCAAACTAAATGGTCATATTTTGATGGTGTCAAGCTTAATTATGGTAATGAGCAACGCATAATGAATCCTGGCAGCAGGTGATTTTCTATCCCACAGCTGTGTGATTATCTTCTTAAAAAAAATGCCTGTAGAAGATAATAATTGGTGCCCCCCTAATTTCTGTGTTCATCAGGGAAAATAGTTCTTTCAAGAAGCCTGGTGATTATTCTGAAAATACTGTCCTTATTAGAGGATTTGATCCAGCATATGAGGAGAGTGAGGTAATCTTCCTTCAAGGTACCTGCCATTGAACATGAGTGGCTGGCAGCACATCATCTCCTTAATTAGTTATTAAGTTCAGCACCACGACGCCGCTTGCCCTTTCTGCCCGCTGTTATCATTAGCGAACCCAGCACAGAGGTATCAGCTAAGATCACAGAAGGCGGAGTTCTCTCAGGGAGACGCGCAGAGCCAAGGAGAACACCACGGCTTATGTAACACGGAGCTGGTACATGGGCTTTTCGGCACTGGTGACATCCCCTTTGCACCTTTCCTTGGACTTGGCGTGCCTGTTGCAGCACACTTCATACTTACCCAGCATGAAGTAGATGACATTGTCTTCCTCTGGGTTTAGTCTGGGGTACATTGGCACCATATCGATTGGGAGGCCAGCCTTCTTGAAGGAGGCTTGCTTGACAAGGCTGCCCAAGCAGAGGAAGCTCTCGGTCCATTTGGTCAGGCCATTTTCTGGCGACAGGCTCCAAACCTTGAGCGTGCAGTCGACGAAGTCGAGGTGCTGCAAGAACCCATCAATGCTGACGAACTTGATCGACTCTCCCGCACGGCCCATGGTCCGGGACATGGGTGAACACAGCTCATATGCGCACGGGCGGTTAGGCAGGCAGGCTGATGAAGTGGAACTCGAGCTTGGTACCAACGTCGAGCAGGGCGTCAAGGCTGCAGTACATTACACCGCGCAGGAGGTTCACCCAGAAAGCCCAGCCGCCGCAGGGACGGTGATGTAGCTGTGGCCGACATCGTCTCCCTTGAAGGCGGCCGGGAAACTGGTTGTTATCAGATCCCACCTGGGGGAGGGCAACCACGACCGCCAGATGTAGAGAACGTCGTGATTGTCAACGGACTTGGGGTAGCCGGCGCCGGAGTAGATAGTCGTCTCCGCCATATTTGCCAGAGCATAGTGGCTGCCGTCGCCGCCTGGGGGGCGTGCGATGAGAACGCTATTAATGGCAGCGGCTGTTTGGCGCGTCTCCCCAGGCTGTTCCGGAGTGATGTACCAAGGATACGAGGAGATGACGGTGGTGGAATGCTCGACAGCATCGTAGACGAGGTAGACTTGGGAGGAGGGATGGAACCGACTTGTGTTTCCTGCCGGCAGGCTCGCCGCAAGAAGGATCAGTCTGTATAGTCGATGGCAAGGATGGCCATATACCGCACCACTTGTCCACCGAGCGTCAGGCGGGACAAAGCTGGGGCATCTGCAAGATGCGTCTCGAAGCGCAGGTCGTTGAGCAGGTCGCCGACGTCCTTGGAGCGGTTCACCCCGATCGCCCGCTTGCTTACACAGCTCAGGGGGCCCGACAACGGCTGTTCGGGCTTGGGGCCGAGGGAGTCCGCGAACAGCTTGCGGCTCAGGGGCTCAGCACGAGCGACGCCATGGTCTGTTGACAGAGACTGGTAGGGAGGCGGCAGGCAGTGCTCGGCACTACATCACATCCTAAAATTAGAGGCGGTTGAAATTTTCTCAAATTCTTTTAAAACTGCCTTTAAATAATTTTGGAGGCATTTTTCAATGTGTTGGATTTGATCGTATAGGGAATTGTATTTTAAGGCACTTTTGGATAGTGCCTCCATTTGCAATTGCTAACAATTTGAATAGTACCTCCATTTGTAGTTGCCAACACTTTCATTAGTGCCACCAATTGCAATTTGAGGCACTATTAGATAGTGCCTCTAATTCAAACTTGAGGCACTATTGGATAGTGCCTCCAATAGTAACCATTTGAGACACTATGGGATAGTGACTCTAATTGCAATTTGAGACACTATTGGATAGTGCCTCTAATAGTAACCATTTGAGGCACTATTGGATAGTGCCTCCAATTTGAATTAGAGGCACTATTTTTTACTCCAAATTTGAGGCATTGTAAGGCTACATATGGTTTAGCAATCAATCTTTCACTAGTACAACAATCAGGCTACAGCAGTACAACAAACCATACCAGCAGTACAACAATCTTGCATTACAACCAATGAAAACTGCAGTTAACAACCATAACTGTGTAGCATGATCAATGAACAAGCTGTGTAGCATGACCAATGAACAATCCGTGTAGCATGACCAATGAACAATCTGTAACTCTGTAAATTATGTGCCTAAATTACTGTAACAGTTTAGCTCTGTAAACTCTGTACCTTACTTGATGGTCTTCTCATGAATGGCACTCTTGCTACTATTCTTCTTGCTACTCTGTGAGCTTCTATTCTTCTTGCTACTCTTGACTGTTTGTTCAGGCTTAGATACTAATCATTGGATTGATTTCCTTTTCCTCTTTTTGGCCTTCTCACCTTGCTAAGAAAGCTGAAGCTGTGAATCATTCACCTCCTGAGTTCCTTCTTCATTCACCTTTTGAAATTCTTCTTCTTGCTCTGGATCAGCAACCTTGTTTCCTAATCTTATATTCTTGTTATACTTCTCTTCTTGCTTCAGACGTTCATACCTGTTTGCTGATTGTTGTTCAATGCTTAACTGAACCCCATCAGATCTTTGATGCAACCTTAAGCCTTTGTCCATGTCACATAGCATCTCTGCTTGGTACTTGTTCATATTTTGAGCTTCAATCTGCATTTTATTATTACAAATAAAATTTCTAGCTCAAGAGATTATAACAGGGGAAGAAATTCAGATACAAGAACTGAAATGACATGGATTTGTGCAGCAGAATCATAAGTGCTTAGTTATACTTACATTATGCTTTGGCCATGGTATGGTATGTGATTGAGAATGTGCCATTAATTTAATTCTTCCTTATGCTTCAGGCAGCCTTGTTGTGCTATTTAGAACCATGTTGATCAGCACATTAGCATAATCACCTCTTTCACTTTGGATTGTTCCAAGGGCTACAACTTCTTGAGATGTTGGAGAAGTTAGTTGAACTTCCACCCCAGGTTTTATTATTAGCACCTCCTTCTTCCTGTTCTTGTTCTCATTATTGTATTTCTTCAAATTATCATCTGCCTTCTCCTGCTTGATTTTGTGTATGTTGGTACTGTTGTTACCCTGCAGTCAACAATGCGCAAGTTCAGTTTACATAATCCTAACGCAGTTTACATATTTAGAATTCAGCTGACATGCTAACCTTTGCCACCAATGTTTTGATTGGTTGATGTACATCTGAATCAACATTTTTGGTCGGCTCTGCTTGGTAAGATTCAATTTGCTGTGAACTTCTTGGCTTTGAACTTCTTGGTGTTTTGAACTTGGAGTTAACATTTTGACTTTGGTTTGGTACCTACAGTCAGAATGGATAACAACCCATGGTCAAACAGAATTACCAAGGGTATTGTCATAACACCAAGTATGAAGTTTAACTGTACCTTTGCCTGAGAACCTTGAACTTCCCTAGTAGAATTTGCTAGCTTGCCTTTCTGATATTCTTTCTATAGTTCATCCAGCTTAACTTCTTTGGTGGGCTTTGCTTGATAAGATCCAACTTGCTGGGAACTTCTTGGATTTGTTTTGAACTTGGAGTTAACATCCTGGCTTTGGTTTGGTTCTACTTCTTGTTCACTTGGCTTTATTGGCTGACTCTGAGTTGCTTCAAATCTAACCATAGCCTGATTGAATTTCTCCTCCATGATGGCATTCCTTGCTAGCACAGTCTCCACCATGATCTTCAGATCTCTGTTCTCTTTTCTACTATCCTCTAGTGCAACCAAAGCTTGAGCCAGCTGTTCAGATCCTCTTCCACCCACTACCATCCCAAGTCCATGTCTGGCAGAATTTTTTGCTTGTGGGAAAATGGTAGAGTAGAGGTCATCACCATGAGCTTCCTCACCAAGAAGGGCAGGATTATTGCTAAGTTTTTCATTAATCGTTGCCTGCAAACAAGTGTAGGTTATTCACACCATGATCTTCATATTTGTTATTCTGTAAACTCTTCAACTTCAGGTAATTTAGTACTTACAATGTTATCTCGAGCATATGTACTGATTGGTTGTCCTTTTTTGTTTGTATGTGTAACAACATACAACTCAGCCCTTCCCACTCTTCTCCCTTCCTTTATCTCCTATATGAATACAAACGTGAAAGACATTTTCTTTAGGAAACTCAATGCCATAAATTTAAAATGAAGAAAAGTTCACTTCATACGAATGCATTACCAACTGCTCTTGCACGACGGCGAAACTCCTAGATTCAGCAGTATGGGTTCCATTAGTCTCGTCACTCCTTGCAATTTTGTTCAGTTCAGATAAAGCCTGCATTGATCAAAGCATTAACATATGGTGCTAGTTCAGACAAAGACTGCATTAACCTACTGTGATAATTTTTAAATTACCATGGCTCTTTCAGTTTTCCAGTGCCGTACTAGCCACTCCCACTGTGTAGCAGGGATTCTGTTCTCACATCCATTAAGAATATTAGTTGCTGTTGACAACTGAGGCTTGTAGTGTTTCCTCTTCATAACACATTTGAAATCCTTCCATTTTTTGCTTGCTGATTTGAGGACCCAAAACTTATACAGTTCATCAATCTCGAAGAAATTCTACAACACATCAACAAAGTCCACTTATTACTGAAATCCAGAAAGTTCAGACGAATAGTACAACAAAATTCAGAGAAATACCTTTACTGTGCTCCATAATTTCTCTTTCTCGCATTTCGGGACTTTACTCCAGTTAATATGTGCCAATGAAACTTCTTTTCCTTTCACCAAAGTTCCAATGAAATTTGTTAGGTAACTTGTCTTCAGGCCACAAGGTTGTCCAATGTCGTTGAACTCTAGCCTCATTCTGCAGTTTGGATCGAAAATCTTCCAAAAGCCCTTCATTTCCGTACCATGTGTTGTAACCAGACATAAATCCATCACATATTAGATGTTCTTCAACAGTAGCTAAACCTAGCCAACATCTGTTTCCACAGGTTCTACATGGGCAAAGTATCTTATTGTCTTTAGCAGCTTGACTAACAGCATACTGTAGGAAAAATGCTACTCCAGTAACAAACTGTTCAGAAGACCTCGGTGCTTTCATCCAAGCCTTATCCATTTTTTCAATGGTATAGGGTTAATCAAACAGAACACTCAATGATTTTTTGTGCCTGCAGTTCAATATACAGGAAATTCAAATTCGCCACAATTTTAACAGGCATGAACATACTGAAACGACCATCTCGACATAACAACCTAGAACAGTACAATCATCTACTGGAAGCACACATGCATGAACAACCATGAAGACATCAAACAATTGCAGCACGAATTAAGTGGGTAGGTTTAGCTACTAACCAGAACCTCCAGGGATCACTTGAGGCACGAAGTGGGGACACGGCCTCCTCCGGTGACGAGGTACTCCTCCCGCAGCGACACGGCCTCCTCCGGTGACGAGGTACTCCTCCCGCAGCGACACGGCCTCCTCCGGTGACGAGGTACTCCTCCCGCAGCAACACGGCCTCCTCCGGTGACGAGGTACTCCTCCCGCAGCGGCACGGCCTCCTCCGGTGATGAGGTACTCCTCCCGCAGTGACACGGCCTCCTCCGGTGACGAGGTACTCACGGTGGCGACGGGGAGCGGTGGGGAGGACGAGCGGCGACGGGGAGCGGTGGGGAGGACGAGCGGCGACGAGTGGACGAGGGTGGGGAATGGACAAGTGTGGGTTTTTTTCCGAATATGTTAATGGGTGGAAACAATTCAGAGGTTTTTTCTGTAAACTTTACATAGGTGGGAGGATATCATTGTGTAAGTTAATCCTGCAGGGTTGTTTCTGCAAAGTATCTATATGTCCCAGCGCAAGGCAACCTTATCCACAGGTATCTCATTGTGGGAGCTCTTCTCGTCGCCAAGCTCTTCCTCCGCCGCAACCATGGGGGACGACAAGCCGCACCCGTACGGCCGTCCCTGGGTAGTAGTCCATCCGCCGCCGCCTCCTTCCGCCGCCGGTTCCACTTCTTCCTCCGCCGCAGCCAGGGACTGGTACCCACTCCAGTAAGTTCCCCATATAGATCTCTAGGGTTAGGGTTAACGCCGTACTTCTCTCTATTGCCAGTAGCCATGGATGAACTGTGCTAGCGTTAATCATCTAGATCTGTAGGGTTAGCGTAAGGTGTGTTGTTTTGTGTGCCGTGTGCTTCTATGAACATTTGATACTAGTGTATTGTTTCTCTATGATGATTTACTACGAACAGATACTAGTGTATTGTTTCTCTATGATGATCTTGCATAGCATCATTTTTTGCATTTTTATAGAAAGCAATAGTTAATCCCTGTCCTATCACACTGCAGGGACATTAAGACAAGCAACAGTTACCATGCTATCCCCATTGACAACAATGATGATGATGAGTACATAGAGGATGAAGATGACTATGTCAGTCCTGATGATAGCTACATTGAAGATGAAGATGACTACATAAGTCCAGAAGAAGAAACCATAACAATAAGAGGTATGGTTGCATGGTTTATAGTTTGTGAAGTTTATACGAGTTGAAGATCTTTATTTCCTACAGCTTTATAGTTTGTGAAGTTTGTAAACATGGTTTTAAAGACATGCATGTTGTTCATGTAGGACCTGGGCATGTGGGCTTTGAGTCATTTGATGAGCAATGTGTTTTCGGTAATGAAGTAGAAATGACGTTCAATCAGATGATGCAGCTGAGGAGTCTTGTTGAGGAGTTACCTAGGCCAAAAATTAAGGAATATGTGTGTAGGTTAATCAAGAGTAATGTAATTCCTGAGTCCAAAATGGTAAGTTTAGTAGTATTAAACTTACTGATTCTAATAATATAGTTAGTAATATAGTTAGTGCAAGTAATCTTACTGATTAATGGTTCTTCTTCTTTTGCTGACAATAGGTGCTAGGTCCTTCAGCCTTACTGCCAGATTGCAACCTGGTAAGTTGTTTTCTATATGGTGGTTGTTTCTTCAAAATGATGTATGGTACTTCTTACCTGATATGATTCTATATGGTGGTTGTTTCTTCAAAATGATGTATGGTACTTCTTTTATAGTTGTTACTTGTTTCCTGATATGCTAGTCTATGATGCACACGTCTATATTCAGAATGATAGCATCATTTACTGGTGCGAAAGTATTCAACTTGATAATTGTTAAACTATATTTTGTTTAACATTTCCAGGACTTTACAGCTGAGTTCACTAGTTACTATCTGACTACGTTCCTCAGAGCACCATTCTACAACGGAACACCTCTTGTACCTGTTGTTGTGGACTTCACTGGAAGCACAGAGGTCAAGTACTGTAGGATGAAGATGATTAATGGTTTCAAGGCTAGTGTTCACTGTGGTTGGCCTAAAGTGGTTAGGGCATTCAAACTTAAAGAAGGTGACATATGTATGTTCAGTTTTAAGGACGAGAGGAAGCTGCTGCCAGTGAGCCGGAGGGATAGACTTGGTGCATGGCTTAGGCTAACCATCACCAAACTAGAAGAGTGAGTGATGGGGAAGTAGGTCTCCTGATGTAGTAGAACTTATTAGTATGTAATGCATGTGATGCTACCCTATGTAGACCTTATAAGCATGTGATGTAGTAGAACTTATAAGTATGTAATGCATGTGACGCTACCCTAAGGAGACCTTATAATTATGTGGTGATGTCCTAAGTATGTGGCTATTCTGTGATGCTATGTTCTGAAGTTTGTGATTACTACTAGTTAGCCTCAGCATTGTTATTACATTGACTAGGATGCCTCCCGCTGTTCTGAATCATTCTATTCAAGAACATTGGCACCTAGTCAACATTTGTTGGTGGATTTTTCTTCTATTTTCTTAGAAAGTTTGATTCTTAGTATGTAGTTCAGTTGAACCTGGTAAATGTTCTGTGAACTATTTTATATTTTTTTTGATAATGAAAATGATTTAAAAATGTTGGGCCTAAATTTTCATGTTGGTGATTTTTTTGTATTTTTTGGGGTTCTAAGATGGGCCTAGATGAATGTTTATCTCACTTGGGCCAAATTCAGCCCAAATTTCAGCTCGCACTATACGATAAAAGAGGAGCTGAAACCGAAGCGGCGCACTCACTCTTCTCCCACTCCCTCTTCCTCTTCCTCTCCCTCTCCCTCTCTCCATCTCATCTCCCTCTCCGGAGCAAGCGAAGGTGAGTTCTTGCTTCTCCTCTTCATTGACGTGCGCTGGATTTCCCTTCCAGCTCATGGATTTGCAGTTCATCTTCTTCTGTTCTTCTTCATCTTATCGTGGAACCACTTTCTGATATTGTTGTTATTCTTGGTCTTCTTATTCTTATTCCAATATATTTACAGACTTCATCTTCTTGCTTCTGCTGTACAACGTGTTGGTGTTGATCTTCTTCTTCTTATTGCGCTTCTTTACAATGCAAATGGGTATTAGGGTTTTCAGTTGGGGATTTAGATCCAAGTTTCTGCATTTTTTCGCGATTAGGAGTCCTACTTAAGATGCAACTGGGTATTAGGGTTTTCAGTTGGGGATTAGGGTTTGAGGATTAGATCCAAGTTTCTGCAGTTTTTCGTGATTAGGAGTCATACTTTAAGATGCAAATGGGTATTAGGGTTTTCATTGGGGATTTAGGATTTGATCCATGTTTATGTATTTTCTCACGAACAGGGGAACAGGGATCTCGGACAAGCAAGAAACCTAAGGGTAAATTACTTGTGGCTCGGTGAGTTAACTTACTCTCATACTTGTTCTTCTTCTGCAAGAAAAAAGTGATATTTTGTGCTAGGGATTCATTGCTGTCAGGGAGGAGTAGCCCAAAAGGGTAAAATATGTTTGAGATTCTTCCTTCCATGTCAGAGATTAGTACTTACCTAAAGTATTCTATGTACTTTTGCCTTCTCTTGCTTGTTAGTATAATGTGATGAAAACTTAAAACATTTTAGGACACCACCTGCTTAATTTAATAATGTGCAGTGGAATCTAATTGTGTTTGAATAATGTACATTGTACAGACAGAATGGAAAGCAACAAAAAGGTCCTCATTGTGCTTCCAGACAGTGATGAAGAAGATGGCAGCAAGATGTCCACTGATAAGGAAGCTAGGCTGAAGGAGGAGGCTATCATGGCTCATGCAAAGAAGATGAAGGAGTCTGTTGACAAAAACGTCCTCATTATGCTTTCTGACAGTGATGAAGAAGATGGCGGCAAGATGTCCATTGAGAAGGCAGCTGGGATGAAGGAGAAGGCTGTCATGGCTGATGCAAAGAAGATAAAGAAGGAGACTGTTGAGATGAGTAAGGAGGATGTTCAGATGAAGAAGATAGAAGCTGGTGCCAAGAAGTTTGCTATCATAAGGAACATTGCTGGAACTGATGCAGATGGGCACAAACAAATTTTATTGGATATGCGGAAAGAAGGCATGGACCCTGATATTGCAGCTTACCTTATGAGTAAGGGCAAAGGACCTGCAGCTGATGAGCATGTAAGCCTCCTCATTTTGTTAACATATGCACCAATCATTTGAACTAAATTAATGTAAATCAATTTGACTAATCAGGTGGGAATCAAGATAGTGAACAACATGCCTGCTGAAGAATATCCTGAACCAAATGTGGTAATGAGAGGTACAATAACTAACAATGTCAATGCTTATTGTTTCATTTGTTTACATGTATATTAACTAACATGTATATTATCTAACATGATATTGTTGCATACATGACCTAAGGTTACAGGAAAACACAAGTTCGATGAACATTGCATATTTGGGAACAACCTAGAGCTGTCAGAGCAAGCAGCCAACTATCTTGATCGAATCGTCGAGGATAGTCTAGCAGAAACAATCAAGTACTATGTCTACAGAATGACCAAATCAACGGTTATTTCAAAGAAAGCCAAGATGGTAAGATTTTACTTGCTAGATCGTCTTGCATGGATTTTTAGTATTTTGTTTTATTACCAGTTTGTCAAAAAACTAATAGCACATGATTGTCACATATGATGAAATGCAGGATTTTGGCACTGAGTACACGCAAACATACCTCAAGAAATACCTTAAATAATCCATTGAGGTTGTTGTTGAGTGTGCTAACTTCTTCAGAAAAGAGTTTACGGTGAAGATGAAGATTGGAAAGGGAACCAATAAAGCTATGCTTTCAGGTGGATGGGCCAAAGCTATGGATGGATACAAGATGAAGGAGGGACAGATCTACCTCTTTGTCTTCAACGACAAAGATAAGATCAAAGGACTTAGTCTCCTTCTCCTGCAGCTTAACCTAGAGTAGGACTAAATACCTGGAGTTTAAGCTTAAGAGGAACTGTGCGGTGAAACTTTTGAGTAGATGTGCATGAGCTGGGACTGGAAGATACCATTGTAGTTGGGACACTTGTTATGGTGAAGATTGAGCAGAAGAGTAACGCAATCCGTCTCGACTTGGTTGAGTTTATGGACCAAGTCTAGAGATGAAGCTATGTTTGCTTCTGCATGATCTAACTTTCAGCTTCTGCAAGTTCTAAATTACTTTGTGCCTTGATGTCGGTGTAGATTTGTAAGTTTAAACAACTTATGTTCGTTTCAGCTAGGACTTTTGTAAGTTTAAATTGTTGGATGTGACTTTATGTTGTCTTAACTGTGAACTAACAGTTAGAGTCACTGTTTCAGTTTGTTTCATTTAGAGGCACTATTCATTTCGAGGCACATCTAAAAGTGTCTCAAATAGTAATCATTTTGAGGCACTTTTGATTAGTGCCTCTAAATGATAGTTATTAGAGGCACTAATCAAAACTGCCTCTAATGGTTACTATTTGAGGCATCTAAAAGTGCCTCAAATAGTAATCATTTTGAGGCAGCTTTGATTAGTGCCTCTAAATGATAGATATTGGAGGCACTAATCAAAACTGCTATAATGGTTACTATTTGAGGCATATAAAAGTGCCTCAAATAGTATTCATTTAGAGGCAGTTTTGATTAGTGCCTCCAAATAAAAACTTTTTGAGGCACTATTTCTAAACTGCCGCTATTTACTAAATAATTTGAGGCATTATTTGTAAAAGTGCCTCAAAAAATAAACATCAGAGGCAGTTTTCAATAGTGCCAGTAAGAAAGTGCCTCCATTTCCAGGACGTGACATAGTGCGTACCTCGGAGGTGGACAGGTGATGGATAACCCTTGGTACAAAATAGACTGAACCTAGGACCAAATTGTTTTTGGGTGAACCATCCGGCCCATTGGGCTCTTTTTACGTTAGGTTAACCTAACCTCGGGTTAAACGGGAACCAAGTCTCAATTTTAGTCATCTCTACCCCTGAAAAAGGGGAAAATACATGGAGGTTAAAGCCTATCCTATCCAATCGTTTAGTATTGATGGGTTTCTAAAACTCAGTAGCTTTTTGGTGGGTCTTTCTCATCTAATAAAATGGAGGCATAATTTTTTCTTTTGAAATTGGGTGTGTATTGCTTAAATATCAGTTGTATGGTTGCAGACTCTATTACAATCTCTCTGAACCGACTCAGCAAGGCAGGTTTCTAAAATTATTGGTTTGTCTGCCATCGGTAGAATAGCTTTAATACCTTTCGTGGCCGTAAGTGTTTTTGCAATCTCAGCTGAGTGACAATGGTTAATTATCCCCCAAGCAGTACCTTACCATTTTGATCTCTTAGTATTGCAGCCCATGTTCCATTGTTATCCTCATGCGAGAAGCTTGCATCAATATTAAGTTTCAGCCGTCCATCGTCAGGTTTTGTCCATGTCCCAGGCGACTCTTTGTTCCGTGTTGGCATACCATCAGAAACAGGGTGAACTGGCATCTTTCCTTTATGGTCCATTTCACCCTCCGGGTCCTTAATCCGCATGACAGAGGACAAATATGATTGGATTAAAGTGCCGAATGTTCAATACTTTTGTCGGCACAGTGGAAACCAGGGTACCACGGGCCGGCCTGGCAGGGCCCACAAGATTCTTTGGATGATTTTCGCTAAGGACCAGGCTCTCCAAGCTTGGCGAGCCTCGCGAGGATTTTTCCCTTGCGAGGGGTCTTTTCTCCTCGCCGAGGATTCTCTCCCTTGGCGAGGGATTGCAACTCGACAAGGCGTCTCCGACGCCACCCGCAATTCTGCTAAGGACCAAGCCGAAGGGCTCGGCGAGGATTTTTGCCTCGCCGAGGCTCCTTCCTCACGAAGCCATCCCTGCCTCCGCGCCAGAGCGCACATGGGTTCTGCGCCATGTGCAGAGTGACGCGCGTGCCTACGTGCGATGACGACGACACCGCAGTTGCCACTTCCATGTATAAAGGAGTCAACAAAGCAGCACCAAGCAAAGCGGACAACGAGTATTGCCACTTTGGTGATAAGGGAACCGTCTGCAGCTACGCTCTAAGGGCAACGTCACCGTGGGACCTGTTCCGCCTCCACAGCGCCAGCCTGCCGCCCGTTGGACGGTGGCCTTTTCCAGCTTTGGTGACGCCGTCCCTGCCATGGACCGCGTCCATGGCCTTCACTTTTCTGGTGGACTTCACCTTTATGGTGCACCGTGCCTCCTCCTTTGTTGCCATGTGGTAACCCTTCCCGCCCAAATGTTTGGGCGGAAGAGGTCCGAGACGCCTATAAAAGGAGAAGAGGCACGCCCAAGCACAGGGTTCGGGATCTGGGAGCTTAGACCAAACCCTAGATCTGAAGACTAGCAAGTAGCCATTGTTAGCCACCTCGATCTCGACAAGCTCTCCCTGTACTGTAAACCTCTCCAAGCAGTGCAATACACCCAAGCAGGACGTAGGGGTTTTACCTCCACAAGAGGGCCCTGAACCTGGGTAAGACCGAGTGTTCCATCTCTGCAGTGCTGTCCCGCAGCGAGTCCGACGAGCACCGTCACCGGAGCATGCTGAGGGTTGTTTGATTCCGCGTTCAGCCCCTTACTCGATCCTTCTCGAGACACACCCAGTTCCTGGGACAGTTCTCCGACAACTTTCCATCACCAAAAATCGAATTGTTTCTCAAATGCCAAGAGCGGCCCCAGAGAAAGAGCAGCTTCGACCAGAGAAAGAGCACGAGAACCCAATTCTTCCGAGTATATCTGAATATTTCTTCTGATGGAAGTTCTCAGACCTCTCTAAGACATTGTCTTAATGCAGTGGATTTAGTACTTGACGAGGCCGACATTCTGGAGGCGGTACAGTCGGGAATGACCGTATTGTGACTCCTTATTTCTTCTATCTTTTTAATTTGGCTTTTCTCTCCTTCTTTATTTCCAATGAACTATTTTCCCACGTGGAAGAATTTAAGTGCTCCTAATCAGCATATTTCATCCCATACTTGGTAAAAATGCCATATATGAAATTACTCTTTGATATTTTTTACTTCATGCGTACATAGACATAAAAGTGCGCGTTGGCGCGATAAAATGCAGAAATCCCTACCTTTACGTTGTAATAATGTAAACAAAAAACACTATATGAAATGGACGTATCAGCTGCACTTTACACATCCTCGATGATGTATACCTTTTGAGAATTGTTTTCTTATTCTCCTGACATACAAATGTAACCCCAACACTGTCGCCCACCACCGAAGGGCTGGTGCACCACATTCCTCAACGCGAGATATGATCTTCATCGCACCCTAGCCACCCCCATGTACCACTTGGAGGTGATTATGTATGGGGTGCAACGATGTTCTTCGTTAACCAGTTGTCGTCCAATACCGGGTTTTTTATGTTTCCTTTCATAACGGGTTCTTGTGGGGGTTTTTTTTACGTGGGCTAGTTCCTTCTATATGTGCGGGTTGCGACATACCGACCACTACAGTCATTGTTGAATAATTATTGTTGATTGGTCGTTTACTGAGAAAAATAATCGATGGGAAAAAACGACGCAAAAAATGATACGGGAGGAGGCATGAGGGGTAGCTGGACGAAACAGGGCGAAACGTTGTGGAACAGACTCTTAAACTATTTTTAGTCAGTAGAGATGTGGTTTTTGCCCAAAATAAGGTACTGTCTTGATTTAAATATCGGCAATTATATAGGGAAATTGTACTACCCTAGTGCAAACCCCACGACATTTAAATCCGGATGGAGCGAGTAGTAAGTTGTCCTGCCAACATCCTAGTTCTTTTGGACGGGAAGATGCTCTATCCCAGTTTCTCGAAAAAGCCGTCCAGAAAGCTACAAAGAACTGAGGCCTACTAATCCGTGTGAAAATCGACAAAATTGACCACGTGGCCAAACTTCAGCACAAAATGAACCCGTTTCGAAAAAAATCAAAATTAACCTTTTACGGTAGCGCCTTACAGCACGGCGTGCATTCAACACGGTAACGCCCCTGCCAGGGGCACTGCCCTACCTGCCAGCGTGGCAAAGCGGGGCCCCATCGCGTTTAGGTAGCGCCCCAACCGGGGGCGGTACCCTCTCTACGGCAGCGCCGGGGTTGGGGGCGCTACCCTCCTCACTTAACTAGCTGTCCAGCCCGAGCCTGAGCTTCATACCTGTTTGTTCTAGAAACAAAGAACAGACAATGACGGTCGCGGATCCTCTCTCTCCCCCTCTCAAATCGGCCAGATCTGAAGACCTTCTTCGTGGATTTCGTGGTCTAACCCTTCCCCAATGTATTCTCCTCCATTCCCCTAAATTTCATCCGAAATATCTTTCACATTTGGCCTATTTTTGCAATTTAGGTGAAACCCTAGTTTATCTTAGATTTTGAAATTCGTATGGGAATGTTGCAAATTGCTTTACTCATCTATTATCTATACGTGAATTGCAATCCTTAGGCTTGTGTAATGATTTTTTTTTTTGTAATTTTTTAAAACCGGTTAGCTTAAGTCTAGTAGATGTATGTCAAATATTAGTAAAAAATATGTGGTAGAAAAGAGATGGCTTGTCAATTATTATTGCATTCATAGATGGATTGCGTATTGATGTTGGGTTAGCATATTGTGATAATTGTGAAATAGATTGCTATCTCATATTGTGAAATATATGTGTAATCTCATGTTTGTTGGATTTATAAAAAATATAGGACGGAACTAATCGATGCAAGATATGATATTGACCACCGTGCGTGGTTTATGGCGGACGAGAAGAAGGTACAAATATTGATACTTGTAGTTTGTAGGAGAAATATTATATGGCAGTGTAATGTTCTAACTTCTTTTTTTGAGTAGGTCTTTACTCCTCTGCGGATGAGGGCTCACGACGTGTCGTCCAATCTGATGCCATACGACGAGCGGTACACACCGTACATTGAGAGTTTATGACTCCATCCGTTCTTCCAGCTAGTTACTCGATCGACGCCGAACATGAACCCTGCTGCCCTCATCGCACTTATTGATCGTTGGAGGCCGGAGACGCATACTTTTCACCTCCGCACTGGGGAGATGACCGTGACTCTCCAGGATGTCTCCATGATCCTTGCACTCTCCATTGACGGAGCTCCTGTGTGTAGCATAGATTCTGCGGGTTGGCATGAGTCGATGTTTAGTCTTATTGGTGCGGTACCTCCATTGAAGGTAGACCCAAGTAAGGAAAGAACCCCCGCCGGTGGGAGTGTGGGACGTATGTTTGGATCAGAGAACGCTTTAGCCATAGCCCCGAGGAGGGCTGATGAGTAGACGATTCAGCAGTATGCACGTGCATACGTGTGGTACGTCATCTCTAGGTCTCTGTTTGCTGACGGTGGTGGTCGGACCGCTCCGTGGATGTGCCTGAAGGCATTAAGTGGTACAACTAAACGGAGCTGGGGTTCGGTTGCACTAGCCTACTTATACCGCTAGGTAATCAATGTTTCATATTTTCTCTACCTATTACTGTTTACAAATTTTCTAATTGTGCGTTCACTTGTGCAGTTGGACGATGCTTGTCGTAAATGCAGAAAAGAGGGTTGTATGGGTGGTTCATTGCTTCTACTTCCGGTTTGGATGCGGGAACACTTCTCAGTAGGTCGGCCGACAATATTGCCTTTCAACCCTTCGGACGACCATGGAAACCCGATGTGCAGGCCTACGTGGGCGTACGTGTGTGACGTGGTTTCGGATTACAGTGGAAACTCAAAGATGGACTATGTGTGGTACACCAACAAGTTCGACGAGTTAACCCTTGAGCAGGTAATAATTAGTACGATATCATTCACCCTCTCTTAAATCCAACCTTGTACTAATTGATGTATTATGTTGTAGGTGAACTGGCTGCCATATGGTTATGGGACTAATTTTGGACACACACCTAAATTCGAGTAGAACCCGAAGTGCATTGAGGAGGAATACCTTTGGCTGTTGCAGTGCCCAATGATATGCGTTTGGGTTGTTGAGTACCACCCGCCACATCGTGTGATGACCCAATTTGGGTTATATCAAACCGCACCGCCAAAGAATAAGGACACAAAGTACTCACTTCACATGTGAGATAGCTTCCAACTTTGTCTTTCGCATGGTACTATGTATCTTTCATGATACTAATATTGTGTATTGTTAAATGTGTAGAATGGAGCGAAAATATCAGAAAAAGGTTAAGAATTGGAGTTCATATCATTCAGATTACGTTGATAAGTGGAATGCCCGTTCGAAAGATGCGAAAGACAACATGGTCCACATCTCAGAGCACCAGCCTTTCGACACACTTGCGTTTGACCGGTATCTTCGATGGTTTGTGCCACGGACTCGTGTGTCGTTATGCCCGCCGGCTTTTGGTCCTCGACGCAGCTCTACACTCTGGCCATCCAGGCCGCCGGGTAGGGGGCTGAGGCGCATCTTCAACCTCGACGCAGCCATGGCCGGCCCTTCTCGCGCTGAACGACTCGCTCGCCGGACGGCCAGCGCCGCCACCACTCCTCCTGCTGGCAACCCGCGCGGCCGCCCACGCGGGAGCGCCGCTCCGCCGCGCCGACCCCGAGCCCCGCGTCGAGCACCCGGAGGACGACGACATCGACCACGCTGAGGACGACCTCGGCGAAGAGGAGGCATCCTCCCTGCACCCATCGCGGGACCGTGCTGCCTCCTCGCTGGGCCGCCCTGTGCCCAGCCCGGCGACTGCGCTTCTCATGGCGCAGGAGCTGCTGCAGTACCGTCCCACGTCGGACGCTCAGGAGGCCTGGCTCAACCGCGTCTCCGAACTCATCGGCGCCGCTCGCGCCGCCGCACCTGCACCGTCTCGTTCCCTGGTTCCTTCCGCGCTCGTGGGGGACGTTGCGCACGGCGCACCTCCCGCACCTCCTTGTCACCCTGCACCTGCTCTAGCTCCACCGGTTCCACCGCAACCTGCTCCAGCGGGGGCTCCTCCTCGCGATGGCCGCGCTGCATCGCACTCGTCGTCGCCGCACGACTGCCAAATTGTGCAGCGGGCCCCTGAGGACGCACGCGTGAGCATCGAGCGCGGGCAGGAGTGCCGCAACCGCGCTGTCCAGGACGTCGCCACCGCCGGGCGCCACCTCCGCGCCACCCTCGCCAACGGCACGGTCACCTACGGCACGACGGCCGCGTTCACTCGCAGCCTCCGTCGCGTCGTCTGGCCGGTCAAGTTCAGGCCGGACCTCCCTCCGCGCTACGACGACAAGAACAACCCCCTGGAGTTCCTGCAGCTCTACACTCTGGCCATCCAGGCCGCCGGGGGCGATGACAGAGTCATGGCGAACTGGTTCCCCATGGCCCTCAAGGACTCTGCGTCCTCATGGCTCACCAACCTCCCCGCCGAGTCCATCAACACCTGGGAGGAGCTCTGCCGGTGCTTCGTCGCCAACTTCAAGGGCACGTACGAGCGCGGCCTCACCTACAACGACCTCCGCGCCGTGCGTCAGAAGCCCGGCGAGACCCTCCGCAAGTACATCCAGCGCTTCAGCCAAGTGCGCAACAAGATCTCCAACGCCACCGACGCGCAGGTCATTTCGGCCTTCCAGGCTGGGGTCACAGATGTGCGGATGCTCGAGAAGCTTGGCATCCACGACAACATCACCACCGTCGTCAAGCTCTTCGACTTGGCGGACAAGTGCGCCAAGGCTGAAGAGGGCCGCTTGTTCGTCAAGAACGAGCCAGGGGACCCCGCCGAGGGGTCCAAGAAGAAGAAATCCTCGGAGAAGCGCAAGACTACTGCAGTCCTCGCGGCAGAGCCCGACGCCAAGCAGCCTCGCCAAGCTGCCACTCCAGCCGCAGGACCTGAGAAGAAAGATGATCGTCCCTTCTGCATCTACCACAACAGGCATTCTCATGCCACCGAGGACTGCTACGACCTCAAGAGGCTTCGCGAGGCTCGCGAGGCAAACGGAGGCCGCGGCAGCTGCGGGGGGCGACGCTGGACAACAACTACAACGACAACTACCAGCAGAACCCCCAGGCCAACGCCGTCCAGCCCGCGAACGACAACCTGCCTGCCGAGACTGACGAGGGCTACCAGGTGCCTCGCGGGGCCGCTTGCATCCTCGGCGGGGCTCAGGCCCCTCGCTCCAACCGCCACTTCAAGCAACTCGCTCGCGAGGTCGCAGCAGCCCTCCCCGGGGTCGAGGCCTCCAGGCCCCTCAAGTGGTCCCAGTGCCCCATCACTTTCGACTCCAGCGACCACCCCAAGTCCACCTCGACTGTTGGCACCATCCCGCTGGTCTGCACCCCCACCATCAACAACATCGCCGTCTCTAAGACGCTCATTGATGGGGGTGCCGGCCTCAACGTCATCTCCGTCGAGACATTCGAGAAGCTGCAGGTGCCCTACGAGCGGCTCATGCCCACCAGGCCCTTCTCGGGAGTGACAGAGGGTCTTACCACCCCTTTGGGGCAGGTGAGGCTCGCCGTCACTTTCGGCACCCAGGCCAACTACCGCACCGATCGAGCTGATCGATTTCGACGTCGCGCACATCGGCTAGCCCTACAATGCCATCCTCGGCTACCCCGCCCTCGCCAAGTTCATGGCGGTGACCCACCACGCCTACAACCTCGTCAAGCTCCCTGGCTCGGGTGGCACCATTGTCATCCGCGGCGTGGTCTCGGACGCCCTGTACGCTGCGCAAGCGGCCTACAAGGCTGCCGCGGTGGCGTCACCCGCTGACGAGGATGAGGAGCCCCTCCCGAGGCCCCCCGCGAAGAAGAAGCAGCTGTTCTCTCAGGAGAAGGCCGCGACAAAGCAAGTGTCTCTGGAGGCAAGCGGCTCGGGGGCTAGCGTCACCATCGGCGCCAACCTGCCTCCCAAATAGGAAAGCGCGCTCGTCGCCTTCCTCAGGGCAAACTCTGACATGTTCGCATGGACACCGTCAGATATGTCCGGAGTACCGAGGGAGGTGATCGAGCACCACTTAGCCGTGTGTCCAAACGCACGCCCCGTCAAGCAAAAAGCGCGGCGCCAGGCACCAGAGAAGCAAGACTTCATCATCAAGGAAGTAGACAAGCTGAAGAAGGCCAGCATCATCAAGGAAGTGGTCCATCCCACTTGGCTCGCCAACGGTGTGGTCGTCCCCAAGCACACCGGAGGAAGCCGCCTCTGCATCGACTTCACCGACCTCAACAAGGCCTGCCCCAAGGACCCCTATCCCCTCCCGAGGATCGACCAGATCGTGGACTCCTACCGCCGGCTGCGCACTCCTCTGTTTTCTGGATGCCTTCTCTGGTTACCACCAGATCAAGATGGCGAAGGAAGACGAAGAGAAGACAGCATTTCTCACCCCTTGTGGTGTGTTCTGCTACGTCTGCATGCCCTTCGGCCTGAAGAACGCCGGCGCCACTTTCCAGCGCCTCATGAGGATCGCCCTGGGGGCTCAAATGGGGAGAAATGCAGAGGCCTACGTCGACGACATTGTGGTCAAGACTCGCGAGAAGGACACGCTCATCACGGACCTCGAGGAGACCTTTGCCAACCTGCGCAAGGTCAACATCAAGCTGAACCCCGCCAAGTGTGTCTTCGGGGTCCCTTCAGGCAAGCTCCTCGGGTTCCTGGTGTCCCACCGCGGCATCGAGGCCAACCCCGACAAGATCAAGGCCATAGAGCAGATGCAGCCTCCTCGTCGCCTCAAGGACATGCAGTGCTTAGCGGGATGTATGGCCAGCCTTGGCCGTTTCATCTCCAAGTTCGGCGAGAGGGCGCTGCCATTCTTCAAGATCATGAAGAGGTCCGGTCCTTTCAAGTGGACCCCTGAAGCAGCAAAGGCCTTTGAGGACCTGAAGAAATACCTGGCGAGCCCACCCATCATGGTTGCCCCACGCCCTCGTGAGCCTCTGAAGCTGTATCTTGCAGCCACTCCTCAGACGGCGAGCGCGGTCTTGGTGGCTGAAAGGGAAGAGCCCGTCCTCGCCAAGTAGACCTCTGCCTCGCCAAGCCCAAAACCCCCCGATAAGGAGGCACCCTCGTCAAGCATCCAGCCTCCTGTCGAGCCTCCCCAAGTGGGGCCTCAAGAAACCCTCGCCAAGGACTCCACCGAGCCTGGAGAGGGGCCAGCCGCTGCCACGCCAACGACTACCCTCATCGAGCATCCTGTGTACTTCATCAGCACAGTGCTGCGGGACGCTCGCGAGCGCTACCCCATGCAGCAAAAGCTCCTCTTCTCGCTCCTCATCGCCTCCAGGAAGCTGCGCCACTACTTCCAGGGCCACCCCATCAAGGTGGTCACTTCATATCCCCTGGAGCAGGTCCTGCGCAACCCAAACGCGACAGATCGCGTCGCAAGCTGGGGCATAGAGCTACAATCCTTCGAGCTGGAGTTTGACACCACCAGGGTCATCAAGGGCAGAGCGCTGGCTGATTTCATGGCTGAATGGACGGACACGCGTGAAGAAGAGCCTGAAGAGGAGGAGGTTACAGCCTCAGGGGGACGACACCAAGCCACTGGACCATGCACTTTGACGGCGCCTTCGCGGCCAGGAGTGCAGGAGCTGGTGCCGTCCTCACCTCACCGACAGGCGACAAGCTCTACTACGCCGTCCAACTGTGCTTCAAGGACAATGACAAGGTCTCCAACAAGATCGCTGAATATGAAGGCCTCCTCGCCGGGCTCAGAGCCGCCATCGCCCTCGACATCAAGTACATCCTCATCAAGGGCGACTCCCAGCTCCTCGTCAACTTCTCCAACAAAATCTACACGCCAAAGGACACCTACATGGTGGCCTACCTTGAAGAGGTACGGAAGCTGGAGAAGCACTTCAGGGGCATGGAGCTCAAGCACATCCCACGGGCAGAAAACCAAGAGGCAGATGAAATTGCTCGGCGAGCAGCAAGAAGAGAAGCCCAGAAGCCTGGAGTGTTCGAGTAGAGACTCACCAAGGCCTCGGTCAAGCAACCTATGGTCAACATCAGCATCGACGAGGAGCTCCCACCTGCCCCACCGAGCGGAGCACCAAACTGTGGGTTGCCCTCGGGCGATCGCTTGCTGCTAACCCTGGTACGACAAGACACTGGTTGGATCGACGAGATCAAGAACTACCTGTAGAACCGAGCCCTCCCCGAAGACGACGCAGAGGCCGAGAGAATTGCTCGCCAGGCCAAGTCCTACTGCCTCCATGACGGAGACCTGTACCGCAAGCGACCCAATGGGGTTGCGCTGCGGTGCGTCCCTGCCGAGGAAGGCCGCCAGCTCATCAACGACATCCACAGCGGCGAGTGCGGCCACCACTCTTCCTCGTGCACCATTGCAGGCAAGGTCTTCCGGAGTGGCTTCTACTGGCCCTCAGTGCTTCAAGATGCCGCCGAAATCGTCCAGTCCTGCGATGCATGCCAATTCCACGCCAAGCAAATCCACCAGCCCGCGCAAGGACTCCAGACGATCCCGCTCTCCAGGACGTTCGCGGTCTGGGGGCTGGATCTACTGGGACCCTTCCCGCGAGCGCTCGGGGGCTACCGCTACCTCTACATCGCCATCGACAAATTCACCAAGTGGCCTGAGGTGGAACCCGTGCGCACCATTCCGGCGAAATCGGCGGTAAAATTCATAAGGAGCCTGGTCTGCCGCTTCGGCGTGCCCAACCGCATCATCACCGACAACGGCTCACAATTCATCAGTGGCGCTTTCAAGTCCTACTGCGGCAGCATCGGTGCCCAAATCTGCTACGCCTCGGTGGCGCATCCACGAAGCAACGGGCAGGCCGAACGAGCCAACGCCGAGGTGCTCAAGGGCCTCAAGACAAGAAGCTTCAACCGCCTTAAGGCCAGCGGCAAGCACTGGATCGATGAGCTCCCCTCGGTGCTCTGGTCCATCCGCACCACGCCAACGAAGCCAACTGGTGAGACGCCGTTCTCCCTCGTCTATGGCGCTGAAGCCGTCCTCCCCAGCGAGATCACCCATGGCTCTCCGCGAGTCCTGGCCTTCAAGGAGGCTGAGGTGGACGAACTCCGCAACGACGACCTGCTGCTGCTCGAAGGGCTCCGCCGCAATGCGGCCCTGAGAGCGGCAAGGTACCAGCAAGACCTCCGTCGCTACCATAGCCGCCACATCCGCCCGCACACTCTCGAAGCAGGAGACCTCGTCCTGAGGAGAATCCTCTCCAGGGCAGGCCTCCACAAGCTCTCACCAATGTGGGAAGGCCCCTACAGAGTCGTGCACATCGCCAGGCCTGGCTCTGCGCGGCTCGAGACGGAGGACGGCATCCCTGTCGCCAACCCCTGGAACATCCAGCACTTGCGCAAGTTCTACCCCTGATCGCCCTCGGCGAGCAACTTTTTGCATCAAGGGAGAGCCACGCGGCATCATCCTCCACGAGGAAAAACTTCGGGCTCCCCTCTCTACTACACGTTGCCACGGGCCGTTCGAGAAGACTCCCAAGCCATCATGCCTCGGCAAGGTAACCTCTTCAGGCACCATGCCTTGGCGTGGTGGATCCCCATGCCCAGCCATGGTGGACCGCAGGCTCTACAAGCCACCCCCGCATAGGGGCCCCCTCTGAGCTCTCTCTACATGCGTCGCCACGAGCACGCCCCCTCGAGAGTCTCAGCCACAGCATGTGGAACCCCATGCCTGACATGGTGGATTTTTTGTGTTTCTGGCCACGCCAGTGTAATGAACATCTATTTCAGGTCATTTTGAACCTTTGCGCATCGCGCCAGCATATTTTGTGGCTTCGGTAAGCTGTTATGTTATTGCTGTTTATTCTCGCTCGTATGATCCCTCCTGTGTATCTCGCGAGCGGGGGCTAGCATGGTGCCATGCCACGGGAGCATCCCGGCAGCGCCTCAAACCCAAGGGATCCGAGCTCTGAACTCACGGGTCAGCCTTCATGCATGTCAACTCCCAAGGAGCTCTGAACTCATGAGCCGGCTCCCGTGCACGTCAACTCACCAAGGACCTTGGTGCCTGTTCTCCTCGCAAGACACCCATGAAGGAACCTACAAGCACGCATAAGTTATCTAGCTATGTATCGCTTGTGGGTACGCCTATCTGTCAAAACGCAGGAAAACAGGTCCAAAGCGAGCGCCAGGGAACCAACACCCTCTCGAAGGCAAAAACATCTCGCCGGGGAACCAACACCCTCTCCAAGGCAAAAACATCTCGCCAGGAGAGCCAACACCCTCTCCAAGGCAGAATGCCTCGCTAAGCTAAGTACAAACACTTGGTCGAATTTCCCCTTGCTGGTTTTTGCCCCTCGAGTCTCTTTTTCTCTCTCCTACGCCTCATGGGCTGCTTGCACGTCAAAGGGGGGCCCCAAGCATCGCGCTTCGAGGAGCTCTTACTTCTTGAGGCCTCACACACCCCCGGCCTTGTGGAGCCCTGACTCTCACATACCGAAGCGGCGGTGGTGTAGTGCTAAGAGAGGGTCGTAAGAGGTAGAGCGAAAAAGACATGAAAGGGAAAGACAAAAGCCTCCCGAGGGACACTCACAAGCACACTCCAATATAACTTGGCAAGTTTTTACAAAAGCAATTACAAATTGAATGCTAAGATAGCCTGTGCCTCTGCACGTCCGGATGCAGGAGTTCAGGCCGTCGCGCCTCCCGAGGTGCCTGCCTTGTCCCCGGCGTTCTCCGCCTCCTCCAGAGCATCTTCCCCGTCGTCGCCTTCGATCACAACTTGGTCGAATTTCTTGGCGAACGCGATGGCGGCCTGCATGGCGGTCTCCCGCGCCTTGTTGCTGATGGCGCTCGGTGGTGCCATCATGTCCTTAAGGTCAAGTGAGGGCTGGAGCCTCACGAGGTTGCTGAAGATGTTGGTGACGGCGACGACAAGGAGCTCGCGGCTCTCCTCCACGACGCGCTCGTCAAAACCCTTCGCGACCCCTTCAAGCCTCCCGAGGAATTGCTCGAAGAAGTACGAATATGTGGTTTCATCGTCGGTCGCTGCGGAGAAGGAGGGGACGTCGATCCTCAGATCGTCCCCGACCGCGTGCGCACGGCTCACCAAGCTTTGAAGAATACTCTGGCGCTGGCGCGTCATGGACCGGTCAAACTGGCACTGGTCCCGTGCTTGCTCCACCAGAGCCGCGGCCGGCCCCACCTGCTGTCGGAGCTCGTCCAACTCTCTCTCCAAGGCGATGGCGTTCCCCTCCGCACGAGCCTGGGCCTCCCGGGAGACCTCGAGGCAAGAGGTCAACCGCTTCTCCTCCTGCTCGAGCGCCTGGATGCGGTTTTTGAACTCCTTGCGCTTGGACTTGAAGCGGTCCTCCTGCTTCGTGGCCTTCTCGTCATATTCTTTGGCGAGGCTCTCGCGGATGAGCTTGACCTTGATGTTGGCCTCTTCTTGGAGCCTCTTTCGCTCCGCCGCGAGGTTGGCTTCGTCCTTGGCCACCCGGCCCTCGCGCTCCTGCAGCTGCCCCTCGCGGGTGGCCTGGTCCTTCTCGAGCAGCTGGACCTGCTCATCGCGCCTGTGCAGCTCCTTCTCGCGGAGGGAGAGCTCCTCCTCGTGCCGCATCAGATCTGCCTTGCGGGGTGCCAGCTACCCCTCGCGGGCATCTAGCAGCTCGCGGAGCTCCTTCAGGCTGGCCCTTGCGACCTCGGAGTCAGCAGCAAACTTCTGCTCTGCGGCCGCTAGCTCGTCATGTTTGCAGGCGGTCTCCACCTCGAGCGCTTCCCTGGCGGCATCGAGCTCGTCCATCACCTCCTGCGCCTCTCGCTTGACGCTGTCGCGGGTCTCTTTGGCGAAGTGGAGGGCCTCCTGGCGCTCCGCCTGGGCCGCCGCGTCCTGCCGGCGGCACATCTCCACCCTCTCGTGAAGAAGGGTCCAGGCCTCACCGAGCCTTGCCCTTTCCTCCGCCAGGGCGTTTTCTTCCTCGGCGAGCTGCTCCTCCAGCCCGTCGAGCGCCCGCCGCGCCTGGTTGAGGACGATCCGGCGATGAATTGCTTGGCGCCGCGGCTCCTGCAGCGCCAAGGCTCCCGCACTACTGCTGGGTGCGGAGTCCTCGATCCTCGTCGAGGCGCCCGGGGCCTCCTGCCTCGGGCCCATGACCGCCTCTGGTGCGGTCCGGGGGCTTGTGGGGGCGCCTCCCTCGGCACTCGCTTCGGTTGCCCTCCGGGGGCTTGTGGGGGCGCCTCCCTCGACGCTCGCTTTGGTTGCCCTCTGGGGGCTGGGCGCCCTCTCGCGCTCAGCCAGCGCCGGTGGGCTCCGAAGGTGCCTCCGCCTCCTGCTCCTCAGGGGCGCCTCCGTCCCCCTCTGCGACGGTCGCGTCCACCGCGGCCTCGGGCACATCGGCCCCTTGTGGGGGAGCCTCCCCCTCCGTTGGGGGCAGCTCCATGACGATCTCCTCGTCCACCCTCTCCCCCTCCGTCTCGGTCTGGACGGGAGGAGTGGCCGTCCTTGTTGGCGACGGCGGTGCCACCTCTTCTACCACCTCCTCCGCGTGGTGCTCGACCGCGGGAGGAGTCGCCGCTCGAGCCGAGGACGGCGTCACCTCTTCGGTCACCTCCTCCTCGCGGTGCTCCACCGCGGGCGGAGTGGTCACGCGAACCGGCGACGGGGTGGCCTCCTCAACCACCACCACCTCCGCGCGGTGCTCGACCGCGGGAGGGATAGCTGCCTGCTGCGGCTCGCCAGTCGAGGGCATCTCCGCGACGACGCTGGCGGTCTCTCCAGCCTTGCAGAGCCGCCGCCTCTTTGGCTCCGCAGGTTGCCTGAAAGGAAGACAAGTTGAAGATCCTTCAAGGGGGTTTTCTCAGAAACAAAATGCTAAAGGAAAAAGGAAAGAATCAAAGGCTTACTCATCGGCCATCACCCACACCCTCTTCTTCGCCTTGGGCGGCTGGGTGTTGCTTGCTCCGGCCTCCTCCCGAGCCGCTCCTGTCTCCGTGCGAGGAGGGTCTCTAGTGGTTGCGGCCCTCCTGTCGTGGAACACCTTGGAGCGGGGTTCGCAGCGCCCTCCCCCGCCGCCGCTCGTCTCCTCCTCCTCTTCGACGCGCTGGGAGCGGGCGACGCGGAAGGCATCCTCCTCGTCGCTGGAGGAGAGCACCTGGAGGTCCACCTCAGCAGGAACGCTCCTTGAGGAGCCGGCGTCCTCGCCGACGGGGTCGGTACCCCTCGAGGCCTCGTCCTCGCCGAGGGGGTCCTCGTCTCTCGAGGCCTCTTCCTCAGCAGACTCCTCGGCCTCCTCAGGCTCTGGAGGCTCGTCCATGTACTCCGGCTACGCCGCCCACGGGTTAGGGCGAGGCCCGCGGTGCCCCGCGGGCACCATTCCCCATTCGTCGAACGTGGGCATGCACGCACGCTGCTCCACGATGCTCTCCTCGGCGAAGCAGATGAGAGGTTTGGCCTCCTCCTTGGTGGGGGACGGGACCTCCGACGTCGCGAAGAGGACGCCCATGATCTGGCGTAGTACCTCAGGCGCAAAGCCATCCTTGCTCAGGCGCATTGCGTCTTCCTTGCCGTTGTACCGCCACACCGGCTCGGTGTGCAGCTGCAGGGGAGCGATCCGGCGCCTCGTGAATTCTTTTGCTACCATCTGGCAGGTGACCCCTGCCTCGCGGAGGCTCTGGATGAACACGTACACCGCGTCGAGCCTCGGGCCCCTGAAGTCCGCGCTCGCCCAGCGCGCCCACTTCCTCGGGGGCGCCTCGGGCACCTCCAGGAGAGGGTGAGTGGCCTTGGCGTCGACGAAGAGCCACTTCTCGCGGAACTTCTCCACCTTCTTCGTCACCTTGGTGATGGCGTTCTCACCGCACCAGGCGATGGGAATGTAGTTCTCGCTCCTGGCGTCGGCGATGCGGAAGGAGACGCATCCGAGCCGCTCGTTCTGGGCGGTGCTCCGAAGAGAGTAGAAGCTGCGGAAGAGCGCCACCGAGGGGCGGATGCCGATGTAGGCCTCGCAGAGGTGGGCGAAGATGGCGAGGATGAGGATGGAGTTGGGATGAAGATGAAGCAATTGGATCTAGTACACCTCCAAGATCGCCAGGAGGAAGTCGGAGAACGGCGGAACCAGGCCGGCCTAGAGACCATGGAGGAAGATGGGGTAGAATGCCTCGGTGAGGCTGCTGCCGGCCGGCCTCATCTCGGTGGCACCATGCTCGTTGGTGCTCGCCGCCGCCAGATGGCGCAGCTTGGCTACCCCCGCCGCGGTGACACGGGTCCGCGGTAGTGCTCCCTCGAGAGCAGCAGCACGCGCCATCGCCGCCGACGTGCCGGCCCGCATTGCGGCCTTGCCCTTTGGGTCGGTGTTGGCTTTCTTGGGTGCCATCGGTCGCCGGAGAAGAAGATGAAGATTCTGGAGTTGGAGCGCTCTGGGGAGATTGGAGGCGTGGGGAGAAGTGTGCGGAGGAGTTATGGGAGAAGTGAAGGGCGCCGACCGCGCGCCCAGGCTTTATTGACCAGCTCCCGAGTCGTGGCGGGCCCCGCCACGTCGCCCGTTGGAGCCGAGGAGGTCGTGGCCGCGGGCGCAACCGCTGCGCTCCACGTGTCACGGCCCTGTCAGGCATCTTTGGGCCCTCGACGCTTCGCCTTCATCCATGGGCCTCGGCGTGCCCGTCACGGGCCCGGGGGCTACTGTCGGCACAGTGGAAACCAGGGTACCACGGGCCGGCCTGCCAGGGCCCACAAGATTCTTTGGATGATTTTTGCTAAGGACCAGGCTCTCCAAGCTTGGCGAGCCTCGCGAGGATTTTTCCCTCGCGAGGGGCCTTTTCTCCTCGCCGAGTATTCTCTCCCTTGGCGAGGGATCGCAACTCGACAAGGCGTCTCCGACGCCACCCGCAATTCTGCTAAGGACCAAGCCGAAGGGCTCGGCGAGGCTTTTTGCCTCGCCGAGGCTCCTTCCTCACGAAGCCATCCCTGCCTCCGCGGCAGAGCGCACATGGGCTCTGCGCCATGTGCAGAGTGACGCGCGTGCCTACGCGCGATGACGACGACGCCGCAGTTGCCACTTCCATGTATAAAGGAGTCAACAAAGCAGCACCAAGCAAAGCGGACAACGAGTATTGCCACTTTGGTGATAAGGGAACCGTCTGCAGCTACGCTCAAAGGGCGACGTCACCGTGGGACCCGTTCCGCCTCCGCAGCGCCAGCCCGCCGCCCGTTGGACGGTGGCCTTTTCCAGCTTTGGTGATGCCGTCCCTGCCATGGACCACGTCCATGGCCTTCACTTTTCTGGTGGACTTCACCTTTATAGTGCACCGCGCCTCCTCCTTCGTCGCCATGTGGTAACCCTTCCCGCCCAAATGTTTGGGTGGAAGAGGTCCGAGACGCCTATAAAAGGAGAAGAGGCACGCCCAAGCACAGGGTTCGGGATCTGGGAGCTTAGATCAAACCCTAGATCTGAAGACTAGCAAGTAGCCATTGTTAGCCACCTCGAGCTCGACAAGCTCTCCCTGTACTGTAAACCTCTCCAAGCAGTGCAATACACCAAAGCAGGACGTAGGGGTTTTACCTTCACAAGAGGGCCCTGAACCTGGGTAAGACCGAGTGTTCCACCTCTGCAGTGCTGTCCCGCAGCGAGTCCGACGAGCACCGTCGCCGGAGCACGCTGAGGGTTGTTTGATTCCGCGTTCAGCCCCTTACTCGATCCTTCTCGAGACACACCCAGTTCTTGGGACAGTTCTCCGACAACTTTCCATCACCAAAAATCGAATTGTTTCTCAAATGCCAAGAGCGGCCCCAGAGAAAGAGCAGCTTCGACCAGAGAAAGAGCACGAGAACCCAATTCTTCCGAGTATATCTGAATATTTCTTCTGATGGAAGTTCTCAGACCTCTCTAAGACATTGTCTTAATGCAGTGGATTTAGTACTTGACGAGGCCGACATTCTGGAGGCGGTACAGTCGGGAATGACCGTATCGTGACTCCTTATTTCTTCTATCTTTTTAATTTGGCTTTTCTATCCTTCTTTATTTCCAATGAACTATTTTCCCACGTGGAAGAATTTAAGTGCTCCTAATCAGCATATTTCATCCCATACTTGGTAAAAATGCCATATATGAAATTACTCTTGATATTTTTTACTTCATGCGTACATAGACATAAAAGTGCGCGTTGGCGCGATAAATGCAGAAATCCCTACCTTTACGTTGTAATAATGTAAACAAAAAACACTATATGAAATGGATGTATCAGCTGCACTTTACACATCCTCGATGATGTATACCTTTTGAGAATTGTTTTCTTATTCTCCTGACATACAAATGTAACCCCAACACTGTCGCCCAACACCGAAGGCTGGTGCACCACATTCCTCAACGCGAGATATGATCTTCATCGCACCCTAGCCACCCCCATGTACCACTTGGAGGTGATTATGTATGGGGTGCAACGATGTTCTTCGTTAACCAGTTGTCGTCCAATACCGGGTTTTTTATGTTTCCTTTCATAACGGGTTCTTGTGGGGGTTTTTTTTACGTGGGCTAGTTCCTTCTATATGTGCGGGTTGCGACATACCGACCACTACAGTCATTGTTGAATAATTATTGTTGATTGGTCGTTTACTGAGAAAAATAATCGATGGGAAAAAACGACGCAAAAATGATACGGGAGGAGGCATGAGGGGTAGCTGGACGAAACAGGGCGAAACGTTGTGGAACAGACTCTTAAACTATTTTTAGTCAGTAGAGATGTGGTTTTTGCCCAAAATAAGGTACTGTCTTGATTTAAATATCGGCAATTATATAGGGAAATTGTACTACCCTAGTGCAAACCCCACGACATTTAAATCCGGATGGAGCGAGTAGTAAGTTGTCCTGCCAACATCCTAGTTCTTTTGGACGGGAAGATGCTCTATCCCAGTTTCTCGAAAAAGCCGTCCAGAAAGCTACAAAGAACTGAGGCCTACTAATCCGTGTGAAAATCGACAAAATTGACCACGTGGCCAAACTTCAGCACAAAATGAACCCGTTTCGAAAAAAATCAAAATTAACCTTTTACGGTAGCGCCTTACAGCACGGCGTGCATTCAACACGGTAACGCCCCTGCCATGGGCGCTGCCCTACCTGCCAGCGTGGCAAAGCGGGGCCCCATCGCGTTTAGGTAGCGCCCCAACCGGGGGCGGTACCCTCTCTACGGCAGCGCCGGGGTTGGGGGCGCTACCCTCCTCACTTAACTAGCTGTCCAGCCCGAGCCTGAGCTTCATACCTGTTTGTTCTAGAAACAAAGAACAGACAATGACGGTCGCGGCTCCTCTCTCTCCCCCTCTCAAATCGGCCAGATCTGAAGACCTTCTTCGTGGATTTCGTGGTCTAACCCTTCCCCAATGTATTCTCCTCCATTCCCCTAAATTTCATCCGAAATATCTTTCACATTTGGCCTATTTTTGCAATTTAGGTGAAACCCTAGTTTATCTTAGATTTTGAAATTCGTATGGGAATGTTGCAAATAGCTTTACTCATCTATTATCTATACGTGAATTGCAATCCTTAGGCTTGTGTAATGATTTTTTTTTGTAATTTTTTAAAACCGGTTAGCTTAAGTCTAGTAGATGTATGTCAAATATTAGTAAAAAATATGTGGTAGAAAAGAGATGGCTTGTCAATTATTATTGCATTCATAGATGGATTGCGTATTGATGTTGGGTTAGCATATTGTGATAATTGTGAAATAGATTGCTATCTCATATTGTGAAATATATGTGTAATCTCATGTTTGTTGGATTTATAAAAAATATAGGACGGAACTAATCGATGCAAGATATGATATTGACCACCGTGCGTGGTTTATGGCGGACGAGAAGAAGGTACAAATATTGATACTTGTAGTTTGTAGGAGAAATATTATATGGCAGTGTAATGTTCTAACTTCTTTTTTTGAGTAGGTCTTTACTCCTCTGCGGATGAGGGCTCACGACGTGTCGTCCAATCTGATGCCATACGACGAGCGGTACACACCGTACATTGAGAGTTTATGACTCCATCCGTTCTTCCAGCTAGTTACTCGATCGACGCCGAACATGAACCCTGCTGCCCTCACCGCACTTATTGATCGTTGGAGGCCCGAGACGCATACTTTTCACCTCCGCACCGGGGAGATGACCGTGACTCTCCAGGATGTCTCCATGATCCTTGCACTCTCCATTGACGGAGCTCCTGTGTGTAGCACAGATTCTGCGGGTTGGCATGAGTCGATGTTTAGTCTTATTGGTGTGGTACCTCCATTGAAGGTAGACCCAAGTAAGGAAAGAACCCCCGCCGGTGGGACGTATGTTTGGATCAGAGAACGCTTTAGCCATAGCCCCGAGGAGGGCTGATGAGGAGACGATTCAGCAGTATGCACGTGCATACGTGTGGTACGTCATCTCTAGGTCTCTGTTTGCTGACGGTGGTGGTCGGACCGCTCCGTGGATGTGGCTGAAGGCATTAAGTGGTACAACTAAACGGAGCTGGGGTTCGGCTGCACTAGCCTACTTATACCGCTAGGTAATCAATGTTTCATATTTTCTCTACCTATTACTGTTTACAAATTTTCTAATTGTGCGTTCACTTGTGCAGTTGGACGATGCTTGTCGTAAATGCAGAAAAGAGGGTTGTATGGGTGGTTCATTGCTTCTACTTCCGGTTTGGATGCGGGAACACTTCTCAGTAGGTCGGCCGACAATATTGCCTTTCAACCCTTGGGACGACCATGGAAACGTGTTGCGCAGGCCTACATGGGCGTACATGTGGGACGTGGTTTTGGAGTAGAGTGGTAACACAAAGATGGACTATGTGTGGTACACCAAACAAGTTCGACGAGTTAACCCTTGAGCAGGTAATAATTAGTACGATATCATTCACCCTCTCTTAAATCCAACCTTGTACTAATTTATGTATTTTGTTCTAGGTGAACTAGCTGCCATATGGTTGTGGGAATAATTTTGGACGCACATCTAAATTCGAGTAGAACCCGAAGTGCATTGAGGAGGAATACCTTTGGCTGTTGCAGTGCCCAATGATATGTGTTTGGGTTGTTGAGTACCACCCGCCACATCGTGTGATGACCCAATTTGGGTTATATCAAACCGCACCGCCAAAGAATAAGGACACAAAGTACTCACTTCACATGTGAGATAGCTTCCAACTTTGTCTTTCGCATGGTACTATGTATCTTTCATGATACTAATATTGTGTATTGTTAAATGTGTACAATGGAGCGAAAATATCAGAAAAAGGTTAAGAATTGGAGTTCATATCATTCAGATTACGTTGATAAGTGGAATGCCCATTTGAAAGATGCGAAAGACAACATGGTCCACATCTCAGAGCACCAGCCTTTCGACACACTTGCGTTTGACCGGTATCTTCGATGGTTTGTGCCACGGACTTGTGTGTCGTTATGCCCGCCGGCTTTTGGTCCTAAAATACTTGAGGAGCACGACAGCAGTTCTGCGGAAGATCTTATTAACGTCGAGTACAACAAACTCGTAAGAGAGGGCAACCAAACTAAGTTCGCTCCTCTGATCAACTTTATGGTAAAATTCAATTTGTCTTAGCGCACGGAGATCGACAACCAAGCCAATGAAGCACAGTGAGCACTCGTGCAGCCTACCACCAAGAAGGGTAACGGTGTTGTTCGAGACTTCGTCAAGGTATGCCCTTATGGATTTCAGATGTGCATATTATGTTTTAAGTTTTTTCACTAACATCTTGATTTTTCAATGTCACAGCGTAGTGCCACTCGGTTACGCACGTTAGCTCTTTTGCTTGGTTGCTGTGGCCCCGAGGACACCATTCAAACGGGGTCAACTTCAAGGGATATCCATGGTGAAGCTTCAAGCTCTAACCCAACTCATCTCGAAAATGAGTATGACGAGGTAAGAGATCTTCCCAAATCTTTAACATTTGCGCGTACACGAGACAAAGTTAATGAATTAATTGCTTTATAGGTCGACCTTGCAGGAGTATGAATTTCAGCGGCGTGAGTTCAACTTCAGGTCCAGAAAGTCATTTAAACGGTACACACGATCTCAATGGTACCAGAAAAACAAGGAGGCTGAGCCAGATCATGATGTTGAGGCTGAGTCGGAGCATGATCTCGAGGCTGAGCCAGATCATGATGTTGATGCTGAGTTGGAGCATGATGACGAGGTTGAGCGTGAGGAAGAGGAGGCGTTGGCACATAAGAAGGGTACTAGGAAGTGTGTGGCAAAGAGGAAGAAGGTTCCGAATTCGGCTTTGAGGAGGCTTCAGACTGAGGGTGTGTCGTCTCCCGAGGTACCCTCCGAGGAGGAGAAGGGAAAGAAAATAGTTGTGGACTTGTGTTAGGGATTTCATCTATGTATCTATGCACTTATTCGTAATTCCGCGACTTAAAGTTTTAGTTCTCATCTAGCTATCTATGGACTATGTACAATGGAGAAGACTATGTAATATTTGGTGTGTAATGTCGTTATTGTGAATCTGTTGTTTGATACATAATTTTTCAGTGTGTGATGTGTGCATAATAGCTGTAGGCTTCGGTTTGCAAATTTTTAACATGGTAGCGCTCCAGCCTGGGGCGCTACCCTCTCTTACTTAGCCGTTTTTGGCAGCAAGCAGCTGCCCCCAGGCTGCACCCTCTCTGGTAGCTCTCGGGTTCAAAAAAATTAACATGGTAGCGCCCTGGAGTGGGGCGCTACCCTCTCCACTGCAGCGCCAGCCTCTGGGGCGCGGCCCTCTCTTATTTAGCCGTTTTTGGCATCGAACAGTTGCGCCCAGACTGCACCCTCTCTAGTAGCTCCCGGGTTCAAAAAATTAACATGGTAGCGCCCCAGGCTGGGGCACTACCATCTTCACTGCAGCGCCAGCCTCTGGGGCGCTACCCTCTCTTACTTAGCCATTTTCGGCATCGAGCAGCTGCGCCCAGACTGCACCCTCTCTGGTAGCTCTCGGGTTAAAAAAAAAATTAACATGGTAGCGCCCAGACTGGCTACCACCTTGTTGGCTACCACCGTATTGGCTACCACCTTGTTGGCGCCCGTTAGTCAGGAGGGTAGCGCCCCCGACCCCGGCACTGCCGTAGAAAGGGTAGCGCCCCCGCCTAGGGCGCTACCTAAATGAAATTGGGCCCCGCTTTGCCACGCTGGCAGGGAGGGTAGCGCCCCAAGCTGGGGCGCTACCGTGTTGAGTGCAGCGCCGTGTTGTAAGGCGCTACCGTAAATGGTCTTTTGAAAAGAAAAAAATCGAAACAGGTTCATTTTGTGCTGAAGTTGCGTTGCTCCACATGGTCAATTTTGTCGATTTTCACCTAATCCGTGGTCTGAAAGCTGAAACCGAAGCGTACATCGTACATATCCATTATCCGCTCGATCCAACGGCCACGATGTACTCTCAGAAAAATCGGACGTGCTGATCAGGGCCCAGTTTTTTTGCAGCTTAAAAAATAAGCTACCCCCTCCCCAGCTTTTTCTATAATCCACCCGGCTTATTACTTGAAGTTCTAAACTAATCATCCTACAACTAAATTAGAAGTTTCGAGTAATAAGCCAAGTGGTTTATAAAAGGAAAACGCTTCAATTAGGGCAACCTAACACGCCGTGCGATAGGTCGTGTTCAGTTTGCTGACACGTGTCTCCATACGTACGCGAGGAAAGAGCTGTCCCTGCTGGGTCCCACCTACGTCTCTATCCCCTGACCTTATCCTCTCTATTTCGATTCATCCTCAACTCTGCAGCCCACGCCATGGCTTCGCTTTAGAGAAAATCACATGCTGCTGCTGCCGCCTAGTTGTCCTCGCTGCTTTGTCGCCATCGTCCACCCACGCCGCTATGGCGCCGCTGCCGCTCAAATCTCCTGTTTCACTCTCCAATCTCCGTATGTCTCCTAGCTTTTTTTTTTCGTTGTTGGGTGGTGGAGGGGAGCACTCGCTCGTAGAAGAGAAGTCGCCGCCGTTGTATCCAGCCGCCCGCGCTTCTGCTACAAGCCGCAGGCGCCACCTCTGCCATCGTCGTTCGGCGCCGCCGGAAGTTGCGTTCCACCATTGCGGAGACGACTGGTCATGCCCTGCTTCGAGCTTACTCTGATGATGAACTAGTAATGTTGGAATAGTTACTTTTTATTGTTGAAATTGTTGCCGATTCTTATTGAAATCCTTGGTGATTATTGTTGCAAAAGATTTCCACACCGTGAATTGATAATATTAAAATTGTCATTTTCTGTTGTTGAAATCACTGGTATTTGTTGTTGAAATCAGTGATGATATTTGTTGTAAAAGATTTCCACATCATGAATTGATAATGTTGAAATTGTCATTTTTTGTTGTTGAAATCACTGGTATTTTTTGTTGAAATCAGTGATAATATTTGTTGCAAAAGATTTCCACATTGGTAATGTTGAAATTGTCATTTTTTGTTGTTGAAATCACTGGTATTTTTTGTTGGAATCAGTGATGATATTTGTTGCAAATGATTCCTATTTAGCGGGTGATTTTTATTAATGTTGGAATCGTTTATTTATTTTTGTTGGGATCATGAGCGATTATTGTTGCAATCAAAATTCTATTAGTTATTTTTGTTGTAAAAGTAAAAAAAAATTATGTTAAGAATATATAACAAATTAGTTTGGATTGTACGGTTGTTGTTGTGAAATTTTTGTTGTAATGATACATCCATTTTCGTTGTCTTCTAAAAATGTACGCTGCAAAAGTAAATTTTGTTGCAAAGCTTTAGGAAAAAAGAGCCACACGGTGAGAAAAGATGTCTTCCGTTGGCCCACGCACCGGAAAAGCGAAGCAAGCCCTCGACAGCTTGGTGAAAGCGACGTCTCTAAAGCTGAAAGTGACATTTTCACAGACGAGCACATCACATCCAACGAACGGAAAGGAGACCTATATTTGATTTTTTTAGGGCGACCTATGCCTAGCGCGCCCCTTTATAAAAGAAGCTGAGCAGGGTAGCTTATTTTTTAATCCACCAAAATAACTCGGCGAGGAGAAGGCCGTGCGCAGGCAGAGCCTTGGGGTAAAATGCGGCGGGTCCCTCCTTGCCAAGCTGTCACCGGCGCTCGCCCCCGCCTATCGTTTCCCTCCCTCCCCCGTCCGCTGCGGATAAAGAAGGAAGAGCAACTCCCCACCGCCACGCCTTCCTCTCTCCCCCGTACGGCTCCTCCTCCGGCCGTGCTGGCCGCGAGCAAACGAGCCGGCCGGCGTGCTTGGTATTGCCGTCGTCTGCGGCAGCGAATGAGGTGACGTACCTACCCCAGCTTGGTTAGTTTGTTTCCTTGGGCTTCTGCCGTACCCCGCACCTCTGCTCGTTCTTGTTTTTGGCTCAATTACGCGCTGCCGAGTAAGCGGAGGACGAGCTCCGACTCTCCGAGCACGCCGCGAGATTCTTGCCCAGAATCCTGCTTGGGACACGACGAACCTCTCCAACTCCTCGGCCCTCGGACACCTGATGTTGTTTAAGCAGATTCAACTGCGATTTAGTATGCGTTTTTCCTCTTCCCGGGTTCCGAAAGGTTCACACGAAAAACTGTGATTTGTATCCCTCTGCTTTCTCACTTGCATCCATTCAATTCAGTACAGCAACACGAGCACTGAATGTAGAGCAAATTATCTGCTCTTGTTCTGTTTTGAGTGCGCTTACTACACTAGTTTGTTGGAAAATGGTCCTCGGAAAATTTATATTATGGCATCTGAATCCTGACATTACTTGCCAGGTTGAGGATCTGACTTGTATGTAGCAGCATAGTGCTACACAATGGTAGAGAACGGCGTACAGCTGACACCGACCTCCACTTCCAACAAGGCAGGCAAGCCAAGAAACAACGGAGAACAGCTGAACGGATCTGATTCCATGGTGAGCAAATTGGGTGTTCATTTTTTGTTTGTAAACGTAAGAGAGATCGCGGTTTTTTTTCCGGTGACTTTTGTGGCTAGCAATCTGAAACAAGTTCCTTCGTGTGTTCCAGGAGGAGAAGCAGAAGCAGGAAGTTGATGGCGGCGCCGTGCAACCAGCACCAAGCGTGTGCACGACGTGCGCCAAGGGGCACGCGTGCCAGGCCGTGATCGCCCGGACGCGGGAGATGCGAGCACTGATCGACGCGAAGAAGCCGCATCAGGTGCGGACCGTGGTCGAGCACCTCGCCGACGAGGGCCACCGGCCGTCCCTGGTGACGTACACCACCCTGCTGTCCGCGCTGACGAGCCAGCGCACGTTCGAGGTGATCCCTTCGCTGCTCGCCGACATCGGCGCCGCCGGGCTGCGTCCGGACTCCATCTTCTTCAACGCCCTCATCAACGCCTTCGTGGAGGCCGGGCGGATGGGCGAGGCCACCAGCACCTTCTGGAAAATGAGCCGGCACCACCCCGACTGCCGGCCCACCATCAGCACCTTCAACACGCTCATCAAGGGCTTCGGCATCGCCGGGCGGCCCCAGGAGTCGCAGCGCATCTTCGACATGATGGGCGGCGGCGTTGGCGGCGGCGAAGGAGTCGCGTCGACGGTGAGACCGAACCTGACCACGTACAACATCCTGGTGAAGGCGTGGTGCGATCACAGGAGGATGGAGGAGGCGTGGGGCGTGGTGGGCAGGATGCGGGCGCGCGGCGTGGACCCCGACGTGGTCACGTACAACACCGTGGCCAGCGCTTACGCCAAGAACGACGAGACGTGGAGGGCGGAGGAGCTCGTGGTGGAGATGGTGCGCGCCAGGTTGCGCACCAGCGAGCGCACCTGGGGCATCATCGTCGGCGGCTACTGCAGGGAGGGCAGGCTGGAGGAGGCGCTCCGGTGCGTCCGGCAGATGAAAGAGGCCGGCGTCCTCCCCAACGTCATCGTCTTCAACACCCTCCTCAAGGGCTTCCTCGATGTCAACGACACGGCCGCCGCCGACGACGTACGCGTCTCCTCAGAGCTCCATGATACAACTCCCTTACACTCTGCTTCTTGAATCGCGTATGTTTGCCAATTGATGGGGTGCAGGTTCTTGGGCTGATGGAGGAGTTCGGCATCAAGCCGGACATCGTCACCTACAGCCACCAGCTGAACGCGTTCAGCTCGCTGGGGCATATGGCGAAATGCAACAAGGTGTTCGACAAGATGGTGGAGGCCGGGATCGAGCCGGACCCGCAGGTGTACAGCATCCTCGCCAAGGGCTTCGTCCGCGCGCAGCAGCCTGGCAAGGCGGAGGAGCTCCTGCAGCGGATGTGCCGCCTCGGGGTCCGCCCCAACGTCGTCACCTTCACCACCGTCATCAGCGGCTGGTGCAGCGTCGCCGACATGGACAACGCCACCAAGGTGTACCGGAAGATGCGCGACGCCGGCGTGCGCCCCAACCTCAGGACGTTCGAGACGCTCATCTGGGGCTACAGCGAGCAGAAGCAGCCATGGAAGGCCCAGGAGGTCCTCCAGATGATGCAGGAGGCCGGCGTCAGGCCGAAGCAGAGCACCTACAGCCTCGTCGCCGATGCGTGGAAGGCCGTCGGCCTGGTCGAGAACGCCAAGCGTGCGATTGGTTCCGCCGATGATCGTCGTCGCCGCAACAACGCCAACTCTGACAACGAGCCGGATCACCGTTCGGATGACGACGACGATGGTGACAAGCTGCAAAGACTGGGAAGAACTGATGAGCAGGCAAAGAGTCATCCATTACATTCTAGCTTCCTACAGGTGACAAGCGCGCTAGGGACCGCCAAGACTGAACAGTACGCGTCATCGACACCATCGTCTCCGCTCCAACGATCATGTCAACTCCGAATGCGATCATCAGGTTTTTGCAGGAATCTATGGCAGAAGCATGGTGGCTTGTACAGTCAGGGCATCAGTTCATTCAAGATCATGGTTTTCCTCAGTTAAGAGGCCATGTTCTAACATGTACACTGGAGTAAAACAAAATCCTTCCCGTTGTCTCCTGCTGACCGTAGATGCTGGTCATTTTTGTATGATTCTGCAGATACATTGGTCTTCTGCTTTGCCAGGCACTCGCTTCAGATGTCTGCCATTTTCTGAGAGCAGGCTCAAATTATGTGATCTATGATACCAACAGTATGCTATCATCAGGTGTCGATTATTATAATCAGATGTTTGCTACGGTCATGAACAATCTCAATATCTATGCGATGACAACCTTGCTCTTATTACTATCAAGAAATTGACCACATCAGGTATAAATGCAAGCACTCTCGGTGAACCTGATCGGCCTGTCGCTACGAGAGCTCAAAACCACCAGGCATCTCGCACGCTTCGCGTGTGTGACCCTGACAAGCCTACCGATGACATACCCTCTGGTCATCAACGCCAAGTGCAGCTTCAGCGGCACCGCGCCTCCGGCGGTGTCAGAGAACGTAGCTCCGGCTCCGTAGAGAGGCGTCTTCTCGCCGTGCAGGATCACCGAGGCGACATGCCGACTCGACTTCGGCTGGTAGAACTTGTGCAACTGCAGAGCAGCAGGATGCGTTATAGTGGGGAGAAATTTCAGGAAGGGGGAAATTCTGATGTTCCAGAGGTGCTACACTACCTGACCGTGGGCGATGGGTATCTGTGAGTAGATGAGCTTGATCGAGGTCGAAGATACATGGATGCCGAACATCGTGGAAGGGTTGTGGACGTCGATCTGGAGCGAGCAGTTCATCGTCACCAGCTTCGTCGGCACCCCGGTATGGTCCACACCTTCGCCGGCATAGAAATTCTCCACCGTCAAGCTCTGCAGAGAACACGAGAGCAAAATTTTCAGTATGTTACAACAGGTGCCGGATGTACACATTAGCTTCAGAAAGTTCAAAGATGAGAGAGGTACCTTGACGATGACAGTGGGCTTGTGACGCCGGGCAGCGCCCCACACGACGAGGCAGACGAGAGTGAACACCAGGACCAGAACCGAGAACCAGAAGGCGACGACGCAGCCCCTGGAGAGCTCTTCCTCGTCGTCGAGGTCGTCGTACTCGCCGTCGTCCTCGTCTATCACGTCGACCTCATGCCACCCCTTGCAGTTCCCGCGGGGCCGCTTCCGGGTGGCGGCCTTGCCGCCTCCGCCGCCGCCGGAAGGCGACCTGAGGAGTGTCCCGGAGAAGCGGCTGGCGGAGGAGGCCCTGGAGTGCGGGCCGAGGGAGGACTGGTGCGACGGGGACTCGAGCGGGCTGTTGTACACGGGGGTGGCCTGCGTGGACGACGACTTGTCGCCGTCGTCACGGGAGTCGCGCGACGGGCTCAGGACATAGTAGGCGGAATTCTTCGGCGACCGGGACGGCGACGTGGTCGCGACGCTCGTCACGTCGGAGTCCGATGTCGTGTGCTTCATCGTCGCCGTCGTCTGAGGCGACGACCCGGTTCTTGCTGAAACAAACTGGCCTGAAATGTTTTGCAGAGAAGGAATTAGAGTAAGCACTCATCTGAAGATTGGAAGCAACTTTGACGAGAAAGGAAAGGGAAACGCTTATGGCATCAATTGCACTAATTGGGGACAAATTGAGTGCGCATTGATTCAGGAGCGGACCAAAATCTAGACCGGAATTATTTGGGAATTAATTAGTTAACAAGCATTGATTCAGGAGCGGACCACAATGTAGACCGGAATTATATAGGAATTAATTAACAAGCAAACTGAAAATCATAAACGGGGACAATTACATCAGCATATCACCAAAGAACAAATCGGTTGAGTTTTTATAGAAGTACTCAACTTTCTTCATCAGAGAAAGTTGTGTTACAAAGTGTAGTTCCAGCTAAAGAGTGGAGACATGTGGCATCGAGCAGGCAGGTCCTACTGAATTTTCAGGCCAAATTAATTCAGGAAGGGGTGAAAGAAAAACAACTTCTGGCAGCAGGGTATCATCATCTATGACAAATTGACAAGCAAGTACTAAATCGCAGCGAAGGAATCGATCAGGTCTTCCACCACGATCTCAGCCGCAATCGGATCAGACGACGGAGACGTATTTTTCTTGGAGAAAAAACGAGGCGATCTCATGGTGAAGAAGAAATGGCCACCGTAGCAAAACAAAAACCCGGATCGAATCTTTCTTCTGCCGAAACGAACAAGATCAATGCGCCCTCCCGCGAGAAACCAGGCCAAGGGAATAATCCGTAAGAAACAAGAGGAGAAGATTGGGCGGAGCACTCGCCTGTTCTTCGCTGCGTATACCCGACGTCGAAGCGCCGGTGGGAACTGGGAAGGGAGACCAGACGAGAACTCGGGCTCGATCGTCCTAGGCTCATGCAGTGTCCTCCCGCCGCGTGGTTTCGCCTTGAAGCGGAGCTCTCGCGCGGCCCGCTCGACCACGAAGAGCGCGGGTCCTGACAGTTTTTTTTCTCGTACTTCCTCCTTCCTGAAATACCTTCAGGAAACGCATATGGCATCAATAATCAAGTACCTAAGAAAAGTGTGGCAAAAAAGAAAGGTCAAACTAAATAAGGGCAAATCGGATAGTCCCTATGTAAAGCGGGGCAAAATATCAAATTCCCCGCCAAAGCATCCGGCGGGCGGTAGAGTAGGCCGGGCAGCTCGGTGAGGATAGTACAGGTGCTGCCAGATCCTAAAACGTGAAATGGGCATCGTGGACGTACGATCAGAAAGAGTCGCACAATGCCGTCTCTGGGCATATACTGCTTGAGCACTGAAGGATCTCTGCACTTCTCGGTGTTGTTCTGTGCCATCTCAGGCACTACTTCTTAATCTTGAGCAGGCCATCTCGAGTACGAAAGTCCGGGGGCTAGACCCAGTGCTGACCAACTGTGTGCATAGCAACAATTCTTGGACGAAGAAAACACAAGATGCCCATGTTGGAGCCCAAATTTGGGGCAATCCCAAAATGAGGAACTTATTAATCAGCAGGTCTCACGGACTATTTTCCCACAATAACAGATTACAAATACACGAGATCCTGAAACAGAGAACATCATGTAAACACACACTGGTATACAACAACGAACTGTGCCCACCACGCTCACGATTCAGAAAACAGGAGTCAGCAGCGGCTTCTTCAGGACATGCGCCTCCAGGTTACCGAGCACCAGGTCCGCCATCGCATGGCGCGTCTCGTGCGTCGCGCTCCCCACGTGCGGCACCAGGACGACGTTGTCGAGCGTGAAGAGCGCCTCGGGCACATTGGGCTCGTCCTCGAACACGTCGAGGGCTGCCCCGCCGAGGCGCCCCTCGACGAGAGCAGAGACGAGCTCAGGCTCGTCGACGTGAGGGCCGCGCCCGATGTTTATGAGCACGCCCTTGGGACCCAGCGCCTCCATCACCTCACGGTTCACAATGTGGCGGGTGTGCTCATTCAGTGGGCAAGCCACCACGAGAACATCGCTGTTTGCAGCCAATTCGACCACGCTAGGGTAATAGGTGTAGTTGGGGTAATCTTTCTTTGTTCTCTGGTAGTAGTTGACTGGGCAATCAAAGGCCTCCACCCTTGTCGCAACAGCAAGCCCTATCCTGCCCAGCCCAATGATGCCCACTCTTTTCCCACTGAACTGCAAAAGTATACAAATAACTATGAGAAATTAAGCAAAAGATGTTCTTTTTTATGTCAGAACATGGAAACAGAAGATAAGAAAGAAAGCTTCCACAACGAAATGGCAAGACTGTATACTTCAATGACACAAAAAAGTAGGAGTGGCAATAACCGAACATAGACAGATGCAAATATCTCTATAGACACTCATACTCTTATTTATCATGGTAGATTGTATACCAGCCATAACATGATGTCTTACAGAAAGAATAACATGCCGAGATGGTGCTCCGGTGATCAACTAGACTAGCAACCTCAGAGTTCTGAGTACAGAATGTGGATGCTCTACACATCCTCGAGTCCAGCAACAATCAAGTGACTGGAGTGAGTAAGGGCTTGTTCAAAGCATGTGCCTCTAAATTCTTTAGAACCAGATCAGCCATTGCCATGCATGTTTCTTCTGTATCACTTCCTACATGAGGGACCAAAACAACATTATCTAAACCAAGAAGTTGCTCTGGAACAAAGGGTTCGTGTTCAAACACATCAAGGCCTGCTGCTCCCAAGCGTTTCTCAAGAAGAGCAGACACAAGCTCAGGTTCATCCACGTGTGCTCCACGGCCAATGTTTATGAGCACACCCTCTGGTCCTAATGCATCGATGACTTCACGACTAACAATGTGGTGGGTCTCTGCGTTAAGCGAACATGCTACAATAAGCACGTCACAATTGGCTGCCAGGTCAACAACATTTGTAAAGAACCTGTAGTTTGGAAACGGCTTCTGTGATCTTGAATGATAACTGATTGAGCAATCAAATGCCTCAGCTCGCTTTGCTACAGCTAAGCCTATCCTGCCAAGCCCAAGAATAGCAACTCTTTTACCACTGAACTGCAGAAAAATAACAAGAGTCGATTATTTCGTGTATCTACTCATAGGATCACATGCACCCCCGAATTCTATATCCAGCATTGAATGCTCAACCAGGATCCTAAACTACATGTTTTTATAGGAAAGTCATTATGCTGATACAGTCATTATAATCAGTAGCAGAACAATCTTGCTAAGTACATTTTGCCCTTGAGATAGGTGCATCTGAACTTTTTTTTTCCTTTTCAAAATGCAGGTGCTACCCTCAGCCTCAGTGTGGATTGATGCTCACAGACAAAGGTGCACCTGAACATGTTTCATAGTTTAACTGGATTCTCGTCATATGGAAAATGTCTTTCAATATTTGAAGGGGGCAGGAAAAAGGCACGGGTGACATAAGCACATTGCATCATACAACTCATACAAAATTGTAGTGGGTATTACCAGCATGCCCTTGGTTGCTATGATGACAATATATGAGCCATCCTAAATCACAATCCCCGTTAGACCCCTAGAAACATTCCTGCGGCTACAGGCTACAGCACCACTATTTATGCGATCATCTACATATTATATTTCAGTTTTCGCACACAAGCATACAGCTCAAATCATGCATGAAGAAGGTCACAATTTTCCGGTAGGTAGTCCAAATTTTCGTCAAAGTGGTCGCATTGCACTTCTAAACAAATCCACCAGGGCTGAGTTGTTTCTTAAGAGACTGATATAGATCACAACTTAAGCTTCTGCAGATGCCTTCCAGCAACCAGTGCAACCTCAATTATATGGTTCACATGATATAAAAGAAAGATTCTAATGTACTAATTACCAGCCGAATTTCAGGAAGATAACCAACTATGCGCCCAAATAGCTATCACCAGTCCAATGAAGGTCAACTATTTCTCCTTTTCACCTCTCCTAGATTTTGCTCTCCAATTTATCCTATGTATTGCATTTTTTTTCCTTTCATGTAGTCATTTTCTCTGAAATGCCCACTGCTCTGTTGTTTAGTTAATCCTCAATCAAGCTATAGCCATATTCGTTTTGACTGAACCGAAGTAGACACCCAAGTGCTCCAAAATTGCAATTGGCCTAAGCCAAGGATACCAAAGTGTACAGTACTATGAAGCGAAGTGTGTAGTAGCCAACTAATCAAGCATTACTCTAAGAAAGAGCAATATGCAGCACTAGCCACTAGGTTACTGAACTGAAGAACATAAACGGAAGCAGAGGCATCGGAAACAAACAAACCAACCCGTGTGGTCAAAGTGTAGTCGCCCTTGGCCTTCCACAAGCCGGCGCGCACATAGCGGTCGGCCTGCGGGATCTTCCTCAGAGCGGCGATGGCGAGGCCGACGGCGAGGTCGGCGACGTCGTCGGTGAGGACGTCGGGGGTGTTGGTGACGCGGATCCCGCGCTCGCGGCACTTGGCGAGGTCGACGCGGTCGATCCCGACGGAGAAGGACGCGACGATCTCGAGGGACGGGAGGGCGTCGATGAGCGCGGCGTCGGCGTTGTGGCCTGCGTTGCCGACGACGGCGCGGATGGCGGAGGCGTTGGAGCGGAGGAAGTCGGCCCGGGCGCTGGCGTCGGGCGGGGAGTCCCAGAGGCGGATGAGGCGGAAGCGGCGGTCGAGCTCCTGCTCCAGGTAGGCGTTCATGGGGTGCAGCAGCAGCACGCCGAGGGACTCCATCGCCGTCGCCGTCGCCGCCGGGAGCGCCGAGAGTTCGCGGCAGGTGGGGGCTGTGGTGGGTACGATACGAGGCTGAAGCGGCTGATCGTTGTGTGGTGGATGGGCATGGGCTAGTCACTCCTCCACGTGGTAAGTACTGGTGGGGAACGGGGATATGGGGAGCTCCTATTCTGCGCTGTTAGCGATAGTTCACGAGCAAACGCGTACCCTACGCGCTGAAGACATTGTAAATGGGCCAAGCCCAAGTACTGTCGTGCATCTGTTGATGAGCGAGCGAGCGTACGCGTACAAGGACATCGAGCCTACTTGTACAGCACAGCGGGTGACAAAACGATCAAAAAAAATGAAAAAGAAAAAAAAACAGGAAAAACGAACTAGTACAAACGCACGGGAAAAGAACCAAAAGAAACCAGAAAAACTGAATTTTAGAAATCGGGATATTTTTCAAATTTGAATTTTTAAAAAACTGAAACATTTTAAAACTTGAATATTTTTCGAAAAATGATTTTAAAAATATGAACCATTTTACAAAATGGAACCATTTAAAAATTGAATATTTTCAAATAAGAACTATTTTCAAAAACTTAAATTCGGTTGAACCAAAATTAATTATGAACCGAAAAGGAACCAAAATTCGGGTGAACAACAAAATATAGTGAATCAAAATTTGGATAAACCGAAAATAATAGTGAACCAAAAATACCGGGCGACCCGAAAATAATAATGAACTAAAAAAACTAAAACTCGGTGGACAGAAATAATAGTAAACCAAAAATACCGATGAACCGAAAATAATAGTGAACCGTAAAGGAACCAAATTTCGGGTGAACCGAAAAATAGTAAACAAAATTTCGGATGAACCAAATGTAATACTGAACAAAAAATGCGTGTTAACCGAAGATAATATTGAACAGAAGAACCAAAATTTGGACCAACCGAAAATAATAGAGAACAAAAAATACCGGCGACCCAAAAATAATAGTAAACCAAGAAAATTTAAAATTCAAATGAACCAAAAATACCCGTGAACCAAAAATATATTTTCTAAAAATGGTTCATATTTTAAAATTGTTCATTTAAAAATGATTCAAATTTAAAAAATATTCATATTTGAAAATATTCATTTTCCAAGAACGGTTCTGAAACCGGAAAACCAATAAAACCAGAAAAGAAAAACCATTCGGAATCTTCTAGAAACTTCCCAACACTGGAAAAACTAGGATAAGGAAACGTACCTCGGCCGGACGCTACGGGCGTAGAATAGGATTTCCCAAGAGTGTCGCGGGAACGCCTATCTCCCGGGAGCTCCTATTTAGCGCTCGACGCGTCGAGTTTCCGGCGTTCGCGTACCCTTCCCCTCGTTTCCGAACCATTTTCAAATTCATGAAACCAAATTCGTCACGGATGGATCGTTCCCTCGTATTTTTTCCCTTTCACGTGTATTATTCCGCTTTTGTACTGCCTATTCCTTTTCACTCCATCGATCGCATTATTTAGGCATTTTAATAAAAAATGTATCGTTCGCTGCTTGACACAGGAATGTATGTTTCGAGCATTAGAGCAATGCCGAAACATAGGAATATATTAGTGAACCTAAAAGTCAAACCGAGAAAGATGATGAACCAAATATATTAGTGGACCAGAAGAAGGGCGGTAAACTAAATATATTAGTGAACCGAAAAAAATAAAACAAAAGAGACTACTAAATTTAAACCTTAAATAAATTGAAATAAAGTAATGACATGCACAAAAAATATTAGTGAACCGAAAAAGACAACTAACCAAAGAGAATACTGAACCGCAATTTTATTAAAAATAATTTCATTAACAAAACAAGACGATAAATCAAAAATATTAGTGAACCAAAAAAAAGAATGAACCAAATATATTGAAGGCGATGAACCTAAAAATAAAGGAGCCAAAAAGAAACTAAGGTGATGAACCAAAAAAGATAGCCTAATAAATATCTAAGGTGATGAACCAGAAAAAGAATGAACGAAACATATTTAAGGGGATGAACAAAAAATAATAAGGCGATCAACCGAAAAAGAAAAAATGAATTGAAAGATAGATAGGGCGATGAACCGAATAAAAAAAGCCGATGAACCAAAAAGAAAATGAACTGAAAGATAAATAGGGCGATAAACCAAAAAGAAAATGGACCAAAAGTTCGATAGGGCGATGAACAAAAAAGGATGAACCAAATATATCTAAGGCGATGAACTAAAAATCTAGGCGATGAACAAAAAATTTAGGTAATGAACCGAAAAGAGTGAACCAAAAAAGTAGGGAACGGAATATATCTAAGACGATGAACCAAAAAATCTAGGTGATGAACCGAAAGAGTGAATGAAAAAGGAGTGAACAGATATATCTAAGGCGATGAACCAAAAAAGCGTGAACGGGATATATCTAAGGCGATGAACCAAAAAGTGCGAAGCAAAAAAGGGAGTGAACAAAATATATCTAAGGCGATTAATCGAAAAATCATGAACCAAATATATCTAAAAGGCGATGAACCGACAAGAGTGAACCAAAAAAATAGGGCGATGAACCGAAAAAGACTAAGCCAAAAAGGAGTGAACAAAAAATATCTACGATGATAAACCAAAAAAGAGAGAACCGAAATATATCTAAAATGCGATGAACCGAAAAGAGCGAAGTGAAAGAACAAACAATGCCCGGATGTCGCCTAGAGGGGGGGGGTGAATAGGCGATTAAAGCTTTTTCTAATTAGGGGCTTGATAATTGCGGAATAAAACTATGTGTTTAAATTAACAAGCCAACAACCTAATATGCTAGGGTTACCTATGTGCACCAACAACTTATGCTAAGCAATTAAAGCAACAAGGTGATAGCAAGATATGAACTTCAAGCACGAAGGCTATCACAATGTAAATTGCATAAGTAAAGCTCGGGTATAGAAATAACCGAGGCACGCGGAGACGAGGATGTATTCCCGAGTTCCTCCTTGTTAAGGGAGTACGTCTCGTTGGAGGGGTGTGAGCTCGCCACAAAAGGCCTACTCAAGATGCCACAAAGGCCTCACCCTATTCTCCGATGAACCTCACCCAAGGGATTGGTTCACCTTCCTCTATCGGAATCCTTCGGGGCGGATTCCGGAGCCCTTTACAACTTCTTCTTGGGGCACACACCCACAACTCAATTGGGGGCTCCCAAACTCGTGCCGAAGCTTCACAAGCGAAGACTTCGCGGCACCTCCAACCGTCTAGGGTACACAATGCACCCAAGAGGCAACAAGCTCTTGGGAACACAATGCACCCAAGAGTAACAAGCTTCTCAACCTTCAATCCCACGTATCACCGTGGGGAACTCAAACCTATGCACCAAATGCAAAAGGCAAGAACACACAAAGTGGTCAAGTCCTTCACTCCGAAATCCAACCAAAGCAACTAATGCTATGGAGGGATTTGAGAGAAAGAACAAAGGGAAGAACACAAAGCAACCCTAAATCTAGATCCACTAAGTTCCCCTCACTTAGAGGAGGATTTGATTGGTGGAATGGTAGATCTAGATCTCCTCTCTTGTTTCCCTAAAGATGGGCAAGAATCATTGGAGGGAAGTGGAGGAATCAAGCTCTCAAAGATGTGCAACAATGGAGGAGAGAGAGAGCAAAAGGTTCACCAAGAAGCTTCCAACCGTTGGGGAAGAAGGGGCACTTAAATAGGTGCCCTGGAAAATCTGGCCGTTGGGCACAGAATCCCGCAGGAGCGGAAGTACCGGCCCAAGTACCGGTCCACCCAGAAAAACCTACCAACGGCTAGTGGGAAAACCCGCAAGGGCGGAAGTACCGGAAAACGGACCGGTAGTTCCGGTTTAGCGGTAGTACCGGTACTACTTCCGGTGCTACTTCCGTTAAGAGTCCAGTACCCAACTTTCGCAAGCGGCACTGGGCTCCGGAAGTAACTCCGGAAGTTCCGGGCGGTAGTACCGCTGGGAGTACCGGTATTTCCGGTGGTACTTCCGTTTGGAGTCCAGTACCCACTAAGGGTACTGGGCTCCGGAAGTTCCTCCGGAAGTTCCGAGCGGTAGTACCGCCCGCGTGGCCGGTACTTCCGGTGCCTGAAAAACAGCAGAACCCTGAAACTGAATAACTTTTGCGTGGTAGCTCCGAATCGAGTGAATCCAATTTTGTTGGAAAGAGGATGACAAGAGCTTACACTACAATAAGTCAAAATATTGAAACAAGCAAGGGAGATTGTGCAAAGGGTTAGAAAGGTGAAACCTTCCAAACGGATGAACCGGCAAAATCTCCAAAACCGAAAATGCACAAGCTTTTCATCAAGACACCGTTTTCTATGATCTTGGGCTTGTTTCGAAGATAATCACAAGCCCTACAAGATCATGCATATACACATCATAGTCTATCATGTGAGGAGGAAAACATAAGGAGAGAGTTTGACCTCTCGTAGAAGAAACAAACCTGTAAAACCTCCAATACCAAAAACGCAAGAAGATATTCATGAGATCCGTTTTTGATGAACTAGAGCTTGGTATGGTGATGAACACAAGCTCTAAATTCTCACATGGATAAAAGCCAAATAAGAACCAATAAAGATGATTGCATGGATGCAAAGGTTTGAGCTCTCTACGAACGATACGATCACGAACTGCAAAAGTATATACAAATAACTATGAGAAATTAAGCAAAAGATGTTCTTTTTTATGTCAGAACATGGAAACAGAAGATAAGAAAGAAAGCTTCCACAACGAAATGGCAAGACTGTATACTTCAATGACACAAAAAAGTAGGAGTGGCAATAACCGAACATAGACAGATGCAAATATCTCTATAGACACTCATACTCTTATTTATCATGGTAGATTGTATACCAGCCATAACATGATGTCTTACAGAAAGAATAACATGCCGAGATGGTGCTCCGGTGATCAACTAGACTAGCAACCTCAGAGTTCTGAGTACAGAATGTGGATGCTCTACACATCCTCGAGTCCAGCAACAATCAAGTGACTGGAGTGAGTAAGGGCTTGTTCAAAGCATGTGCCTCTAAATTCTTTAGAACCAGATCAGCCATTGCCATGCATGTTTCTTCTGTATCACTTCCTACATGAGGGACCAAAACAACATTATCTAAACCAAGAAGTTGCTCTGGAACAAAGGGTTCGTGTTCAAACACATCAAGGCCTGCTGCTCCCAAGCGTTTCTCAAGAAGAGCAGACACAAGCTCAGGTTCATCCACGTGTGCTCCACGGCCAATGTTTATGAGCACACCCTCTGGTCCTAATGCATCGATGACTTCACGACTAACAATGTGGTGGGTCTCTGCGTTAAGCGAACATGCTACAATAAGCACGTCACAATTGGCTGCCAGGTCAACAACATTTGTAAAGAACCTGTAGTTTGGAAACGGCTTCTGTGATCTTGAATGATAACTGATTGAGCAATCAAATGCCTCAGCTCGCTTTGCTACAGCTAAGCCTATCCTGCCAAGCCCAAGAATAGCAACTCTTTTACCACTGAACTGCAGAAAAATAACAAGAGTCGATTATTTCGTGTATCTACTCATAGGATCACATGCACCCCCGAATTCTATATCCAGCATTGAATGCTCAACCAGGATCCTAAACTACATGTTTTTATAGGAAAGTCATTATGCTGATACAGTCATTATAATCAGTAGCAGAACAATCTTGCTAAGTACATTTTGCCCTTGAGATAGGTGCATCTGAACTTTTTTTTTTCCTTTTCAAAATGCAGGTGCTACCCTCAGCCTCAGTGTGGATTGATGCTCACAGACAAAGGTGCACCTGAACATGTTTCATAGTTTAACTGGATTCTCGTCATATGGAAAATGTCTTTCAATATTTGAAGGGGGCAGGAAAAAGGCACGGGTGACATAAGCACATTGCATCATACAACTCATACAAAATTGTAGTGGGTATTACCAGCATGCCCTTGGTTGCTATGATGACAATATATGAGCCATCCTAAATCACAATCCCCGTTAGACCCCTAGAAACATTCCTGCGGCTACAGGCTACAGCACCACTATTTATGCGATCATCTACATATTATATTTCAGTTTTCGCACACAAGCATACAGCTCAAATCATGCATGAAGAAGGTCACAATTTTCCGGTAGGTAGTCCAAATTTTCGTCAAAGTGGTCGCATTGCACTTCTAAACAAATCCACCAGGGCTGAGTTGTTTCTTAAGAGACTGATATAGATCACAACTTAAGCTTCTGCAGATGCCTTCCAGCAACCAGTGCAACCTCAATTATATGGTTCACATGATATAAAAGAAAGATTCTAATGTACTAATTACCAGCCGAATTTCAGGAAGATAACCAACTATGCGCCCAAATAGCTATCACCAGTCCAATGAAGGTCAACTATTTCTCCTTTTCACCTCTCCTAGATTTTGCTCTCCAATTTATCCTATGTATTGCATTTTTTTTCCTTTCATGTAGTCATTTTCTCTGAAATGCCCACTGCTCTGTTGTTTAGTTAATCCTCAATCAAGCTATAGCCATATTCGTTTTGACTGAACCGAAGTAGACACCCAAGTGCTCCAAAATTGCAATTGGCCTAAGCCAAGGATACCAAAGTGTACAGTACTATGAAGCGAAGTGTGTAGTAGCCAACTAATCAAGCATTACTCTAAGAAAGAGCAATATGCAGCACTAGCCACTAGGTTACTGAACTGAAGAACATAAACGGAAGCAGAGGCATCGGAAACAAACAAACCAACCCGTGTGGTCAAAGTGTAGTCGCCCTTGGCCTTCCACAAGCCGGCGCGCACATAGCGGTCGGCCTGCGGGATCTTCCTCAGAGCGGCGATGGCGAGGCCGACGGCGAGGTCGGCGACGTCGTCGGTGAGGACGTCGGGGGTGTTGGTGACGCGGATCCCGCGCTCGCGGCACTTGGCGAGGTCGACGCGGTCGATCCCGACGGAGAAGGACGCGACGATCTCGAGGGACGGGAGGGCGTCGATGAGCGCGGCGTCGGCGTTGTGGCCTGCGTTGCCGACGACGGCGCGGATGGCGGAGGCGTTGGAGCGGAGGAAGTCGGCCCGGGCGCTGGCGTCGGGCGGGGAGTCCCAGAGGCGGATGAGGCGGAAGCGGCGGTCGAGCTCCTGCTCCAGGTAGGCGTTCATGGGGTGCAGCAGCAGCACGCCGAGGGACTCCATCGCCGTCGCCGTCGCCGCCGGGAGCGCCGAGAGTTCGCGGCAGGTGGGGGCTGTGGTGGGTACGATACGAGGCTGAAGCGGCTGATCGTTGTGTGGTGGATGGGCTACAGGGCTAGTCACTCCTCCACGTGGTAAGTACTGGTGGGGAATGGGGATATGGGGAGAGCTCCTATTCTGCGCTGTTAGCGATAGTTCACGAGCAAACGCGTACCCTACGCGCTGAAGACATTGTAAATGGGCCAAGCCCAAGTACTGTCGTGCATCTGTTGATGAGCGAGCGAGCGTACGCGTACAAGGACATCGAGCCTACTTGTACAGCACAGCGGGTGACAAACGATCAAAAAAAATGAAAAAGAAAAAAACAGGAAAAAAAACGAACTAGTACAAACGCACGGGAAAAGAACCAAAAGAAACCAGAAAAACTGAATTTTAGAAATCGGGATATTTTTCAAATTTGAATTTTTAAAAAACTGAAACATTTTAAAACTTGAATATTTTTTGAAAAATGATTTTAAAAATATGAACCATTTTACAAAATGGAACCATTTAAAAATTGAATATTTTCAAATAAGAACTATTTTCAAAAACTTAAATTCGGTTGAACCAAAATTAATTATGAACCGAAAAGGAACCAAAATTCGGGTGAACAACAAAATATAGTGAATCAAAATTTGGATAAACCGAAAATAATAGTGAACCAAAAATACCGGGCGACCCGAAAATAATAATGAACTAAAAAAACTAAAACTCGGTGGACAGAAATAATAGTAAACCAAAAATACCGATGAACGAAAATAATAGTGAACCGTAAAGGAACCAAATTTCGGGTGAACCGAAAAATAGTAAACAAAATTTCGGATGAACCAAATGTAATACTGAACAAAAAATGCGTGTTAACCGAAGATAATATTGAACAGAAGAACCAAAATTTGGACCAACCGAAAATAATAGAGAACAAAAAATACCGGCGACCCAAAAATAATAGTAAACCAAGAAAATTTAAAATTCAAATGAACCAAAAATACCCGTGAACCAAAAATATATTTTCTAAAAATGGTTCATATTTAAAATTGTTCATTTAAAAAAATGATTCAAATTTAAAAAATATTCATATTTGAAATATTCATTTTCCAAGAACGGTTCAGATTTTGAAAATTATTCGTTTTTCCAAAAACGTTTCTTATTTGCAAAAGTATGAAAAAAGAAAAAGAAACAAAAAATGAAAAAAGGAAAACAGAAAAAGGAAAACGAAAATTTGAAAAAACGAAAAACACAAAGAAAATGAACCATTTTCAAAATGAACTATTTTCAAAAAAAAAATGAAAATGTACATTATTTAGAAAAGAGTAAAAACAACCGAAA